>JAVQJV010084969.1:0-21214 GCA_036024995.1 Gadopsis bispinosus | reverse complement strand
TATAAATAACCTGCAATGATTTCATACCAAATAAATCATCATTAAACATTATTAATTGAAGACAAATACTTTGCACCTTGTGCATTTTATTTTGGGATTTTGAGTGTGGAGGCAAAGGCTGTGCAGTGTCTCTGTATGCTGTCCACACATGGAGAACAAGAGCAACATAAAAGCTTTTTTTGGGGGGGGCGAGGGGGGCTAGGGGTGGTCATCCAAATATAGAGATAGGCTGAAATACTGAAATATTCATCTTGAACCAAAAAATCCAGGAGAACACAAGTTTGCTTCTATGCCTGACAGTTCAGAAGTCATGAGCAAAAAATATAAAATTCTTTATTATTAGCCACCTCAAAATCTGATGACTTGTCCGACTAAAACCTTAGGAATCTGTGAAGTTGTTTTTGTGATATCCTGCTGACTAATACAGATGCATAAATATGTCACTAAAACATCCTCTACATGGTGGCGGTAGCAACAAGAATGGCATGAAAACAACACAAGCAACAATATCATTCAGTGCAATAAAAGACAAATAGCATACACAGAAACTATAAAATAATAAAAATAAATAAAAATAAATAAACTAGTACAAAAGACTGAAAAACTGGATGCAACAGAATGTAAACAAATGTGGGATTATGTAAACACATGCTGATGACAATTTGCCGGCATGATGAACAGACTGTAAACAGTTGTTGGATTGTATAAGTGACTATGAGAAAGAAATGGATTACAAACATTTGTGCTGTTCTATTATAATGAATAAAAATCTGAGCAACACAAATCTGTGGCAGTAAACTGTAACGCTGCTGCTGTGGCTACAGAGGACTGCTGGAGAAAAAAATGGATACTATAAATTGTGTAAGGCACATTGCTACAGTACTGTGTTGTCAGATTGAAGCTGTAAAAAGATTTTCAATTCACTAGGTGGTCTTGTTGAGCTTTTCAACCAATTGCTTTCTGAAACCTTCTGAGAGAATTTCAGCAAAGTTAATATGCACTAATACATTTTATTCACTATTGATAAGTGCAGTGAAGTCATGTGAGCTACCCGTTACCTGACAAAAGCCCTCTTCTAAAGCCGGAGTGGGCAAATGGCCTGGAAAAGCTTCCACAATTATTATATCTGATATAATGAATATCATATCTGATGTGATTTCTCATCACAGAAAACAAAGTGGTTCTGCTGCTCACCTAACCACCTCTGCTCTGTGAACATCCCTTACTATCTATTAATTCAAAGGTTTCCCACTCTATAGTCCTCTTTTATGACTACTCTCATTCATTTAAAAAATTATTCCAAGAAAGACTATTTCTGAAAGAGGTGCAATCTCTCCAGACAGCTGATTATTGCGGGCTCTGGACCCCCATAAATGGAAGCAGCAAGATGTTTCCACACAGTAATCAGTTTGATATGGGAGTCAACAGCCACTGTGGCTGGTTTTCTCAAAATCACAAGCTCATATGTTATGACACAATCCTGATCTTGGAGGGAGGTGGGCACTGTCACCCTGCAGAATCACACAAACGTATTTGAAAGGTGACTGCTTCACAGCTTGTCCAAATCAAATGATTAGCTGTGAGTTCTCTTTTCACTTTGAAATTACGGCTTATTTATTTTACAGTGTGGGGAAGAGATTTCCTTTGTCAAAACTCCATTATACATCAGTTCAGTTACAGCAGTATGGGGTTTAATTAGTATTAACACTTGTTTCTGCCTCAAATCAAATGTCTCATACTGTGTTGTTTATTCATCGGTCAATTTTCCCATATTTTCAATCGTGCCAAATGAGGCTGAAAATGTCAGCTGAACTGTGTAAATATGGAAGTCATAGTAATTCCTGCATACACTGCAGGTTTTTCCTGTTTTAACTTTAATTGTGACCACTTGAAACAGTTTGCTTTCAGTTATTCAGCTCTATGACTTCATGCACCTGGGCCATGATGACGCAAATGCCGAGTAAGTCCAAGCATCAAACTACGTAAACAATATAATAATAACTTTTATTTAAATAGCACCTTTCTAAAACAAAGTTACAAAGTACTTTACAATAAACTGAGATTTTGGCATTGTAACTAGATCAGGCTCATGGGGAATTAGTAGGTCACAAATATAGGCAGGCAGGAGCCTGACCGTTCATGGCTTTAAAATGGAGTACAGGCCTCAGTCAGTAACCGTCAGTCATTTGTAACCATGACCAAATCAGTCTCATTACTGTGTAGGGATTGAAAGACAGATTGAAAATTTTCAAACATTGCAGAAATTAGTTGTAAAATCTTTGATAAAAGAGCAGTTTGTAGATAGGTCAAACGTTACTTAAAACTGAAGAGAGAGGGCTTCTTTAAGAGTGGCATGTTTAAAATAGGAGGGAAAGATGCCAGAAAACAGTTTATAATAGCCAAAATGTTTGGGCCAACTGTCTGAAGTACAGCTTTTAGAAACCAAGTGGGAATGCAGTCAGAAGGGCAGGAGGAACATTTTGAACGTGCAACAGTGTGTAAATGGTTGAACTTGAGTGATTAAATATGAGAAGAACAAGGACTAAAAATAATAATCAATCTAAATAATTAATATGGAGAATGAACAAGTGGATGCAAAAGTCATGGAGACTTTCATGTAGTCTGAAGAGTCATTGGCCAGAGAGCTGCCAGTACTGCTAAAGAGCATTCCACTCCAGACATCAAGCGTCAAGGTCAGGCGTGTGACAGCCCAAATTATATCTGTGCTGGAATTATTCAAGTGGGCCAAAAATGATGACTTGTTTTTCACAATGGGTCATCTAATATCTTGCAAATACTCAGCTGGCTGGCTGTTTCAAAATTACGCTAGACCAAACAATTTTAAAAACAGAGAGAAATGCTTGAAAATACTAACTCCGCTCCCAATGTGAGTTGTGTTATTTCATACATGCCTTGACCTTGATCCAAACACACATAAAATTTGTTCTCAGTTAATTTTTTTTAATTCTCAGTTCCTACTGTAATAGTAACTTGACATTAATCTGAGAGCATGAATTCACTAATTACTAACACACTTTGTAAATGTGAGGTATGGGTTGATCTTACCAGGCATGTGCACCATCCTGCAGTTGCACACTCGCAGAACCTCGTTGGTCTCGCAGAGCAAGCGGCAGGCACTGATGCTGTATGTGTCGTATCCTGGGAACTTCTCTTTGCTGGTGGAGCGGCAGTTCCCCCAGGGCTGGGGCAGGTAGGTCAGCTAAGCACACAGAATTTTATTAGACCCCAGTCCGAACGACCATGGGAGAACAGTAATCTGGCGGGGGTGGGAGGTGGGGCGGTGTGCTGTGATGAAGAAGACCTACCCTCTGCTCCTGACATGAAACAAAGGTCTGGAAGCCCGGAGAGACGCCGAAGCCCAGCTGGTGGATGTAGGGAGGCTCGTCCTGACTGTGGATCTGAACTCGGATGCCGGCCTCCAGGGACGTCTCATCTTCAGGATGAAACAGAGTGCGAGCACAGAGAGTTGCAAAGGCAGAGTACAAGGGAATTTCGGATGGCTGCAACATCTGACAGCTCGGACTCAGTTTGACGCTAACTGCAAACCAAATTTGAGTCATGTTCAAAAAATAAGACAGTAGGGATATTATATGACTACAATGCAAGCACAATTCTGAGGTAGTGTATTTTGTACAGGAATGTTTTTTACAAATTGCATTTTCCACATTGCAGGAATGCAATCAAAAAATGCAATATTTATAGTACGTGACCCAAAGAAATTGATGCAGGTTATTTTTGATTTGAAGCCCAGCAGAGGTATCTCGTGCTGTAGCATAGAATGGGATTACATTGGACAAATAGTTTTGAGGCTTACTTGTCTCTCTCCAGATGGGTAGATACTCATCCTGCTGGATATCCAACATGATCTCCAGCCCATTTCCCATTCCTCCCTGCTTGGTTTTCCTAGATGTGGATTTGTTGCCATTAAAAGTGTAGCATTTCCCATATCTAGTGTAAACCTGAAACAGAATAGATACCTATCATGAACATCAACATAAACGTGACAGTCCACATACTGGCTGTGACAAGATCATACTAGGATTGCACTGGAATGAAGGCAGAGATATGGAGTGTCTGCTCGGGCAAGTTACTGGATATTACCCACAAACGTCTGGATGCTGTCTGCTGGTTCAGTCCCTCATGGACTTTGACAAGAGGTATTTGAATGAATTCCCAACACCCACCACACAAACCCTGCACAATGCTGCTCAAAAGTACTACCATCACACTGAAATATCAGAAGGCATAAGAGATTCTTTAATCTTCCTTCAACAGAAAACAAAAGACAATAAGAGAGCAGCCGCTTTGAATGAGCTATCACGTCACCACCTATCAGAGGAGCTGTCTCTGTAGGGAACACATCATCTCTTTGTTTATGCTTTTCATCTAAACTGCTGCACTGCAGAAAATATCCATCTTACAAGTCAGTCATCTCCTGTGAGTTTTAAAGGGACACTCCGTGATCTACATGTAAACAAAAGGCTATTGTGGGCTGACCACCAAAATCCACAATACAGGAAGGAAACCTGACATCAATCCTGATTAAGGTTTGATTACATCAGAAATATATTCTGAACAACATAACACAAAATGCATATTTTTAATATATTCTGAACAACACAACACAAAATGCATATATATTCTGAACAACACAACACAAAATGCATATTTTTAATTATTCAATTGTCTGTTTGCTAAACCCCTCCCCCAAGTAGAAATAGTCCAATCATAAGTTAACAACCATAACCAGATATGGCTGGCCGGTCAAGCTTTGGATTTCTCCACATGTTGAGGTGGTGTGCAAAGGGCCGTAGTGACACCATTTAAACTGTCTAGGGGTAGTGTATTTTTTTAGGCTTTCAAAAAGAGCAAAAGTGTAAGGAGTTGACTACATCGTGTATTTATCAGCTTAAACGTAAGCTGAAATGTTAGCATATCTGGCTAACTAGCTCCTACCTACAGTACAGTACAGAGCACATACAGAGCACACACAATAAAAAGAGTTTAGGCTAATGTTAAATGCTTTGTCCCGCTCTTTGTTGAGTGTCCCCAGCCAACGTTACCTGAGTTAGCGTTACGTTTGCCAAACACATCGATTAGTCCTCATCCTAAGAGCCATTTTTCTATCATAATAGGGTAAGGTAGAATGAACTAATAGTCTTATCTTGCATTTTCTGTTATCATACTTACAGTATAACACGTGTTAGCTTTAGCCTCAGTCTTTTAACACGGCATCATGTCAAGTGTAGAACCCAGACCCCTTTTATAACATATGTGTTTTAAAATGAGTTAGCTGGAAACATCAAAAAGCTGGAGACAGCATTTTCAATTGACTAGCTAACCTTAACTTGATTAGCTAGCCAGCTGCAGCTGATCATATCTGCTAGCGATAGACAAAATTGACGGGTGCTGGCTAAAAATGAAAGGCCTGATTTTGTTGTACTCTATATGCAATCAAAGACCCATTGTTTAACAAATTACTAAGAATTTTGAAATGTTAACCTGGCCCCGTTACCATTGTAAACTGCATATGTGCAGTAATTTCACCTGTTTTAAAAATGTTTCACGAATCAGATGTCATTATTATTACTATTCAGGCGTTTTCATGAAAATGCAAAAGAATCTAAGACTGCTAATGAAAACGTTTTAGCTGATTTTAAGGAAAATAGGCTTTTGAAAATGAAATGTTGATGAATTCAAACATCAGAGTTATGAGCTCTGCTGCACATGCAAATCCCTTGAACAACTAAGCTGGGAGTACAGCTTTCTCCTCTAAATGACACACATTCAATAATAGGCTACATTATAATCTTCCAAAGTGCACAGAAAGAGTAATCTATTGGATTCATATTGGCCATACATCAAATAAAAGAGGACAGTGATGAAAGTATTAACGCCGAGGAAATCACATGGCAGGAGAGGTCAGCCACCAAGTTGCTGGAGAAATGACAGTGAAATAACAATCGAGCTGAATAGATGGCAGACATGTCATTAAAGAGACACTGTGACAGTCCCAGTATTCTCCAAAACATCAGCGTCTGTGTTCTGACTTTGATATCAGCTTGATCCACCTAATGAGTGCTATGATGTCTAAATGAGGGATGCTGACGGAACAAAACAAGCTCTCATTTACAGACCACAGGGTTTATTCACATCTGAGATGGTTGGACAGCAAATCAAAGCCACAGTTGTGGGTTTCAGTCAAGTAATTCCCTGGAACAGTGGGCAGTTTGGCAATATTCACAACAGTGATTATAGCAAGAAATGAGTACCATTTACAAAAGCCTGGTGTTCAGAAGGCCAGCTGTGTTTTATGCAATAATAGACCTTGAGGCGTTTGAGCTGGGTGTGTGTGCATGTTTGTATTGAGTGTGGGTGTGTTTTTGAATGTAACCCTCAAAGTGAGTCTTAGTTGAGGAATCAGAGAAATGGCTGACAAAATCACAGATCTCAGATCAGGCTCTGATGTGGCACAAATTTGTTGGTGAAAATTTGTTCAGTTCATTTTTATAACTACTTTGCATTTGTGTGTGTGTATGTGTGTAAATTGCAGCATCTTTCCAGCCAGTGTGTTTAGAAAATGGGAGGTGGCAAAGTCGGGGCGGGGGCCCGGGGACAAGCATTCAAGTGTGACTTTTGACTGGCATGTGCTATTAGGTTGAAATGGTTTAATCTCTATTTGGCTGGTGCGGAGCAGTTGAGGAGGTAAGCTGCACTTATCATTGATCCTCCCCCCGTTCATTGACACACTTAAGCCTCAGCAGGCAGACTTTATCTGATGGAGCAGGCAATAGAGGCAAAGGAGGATTTCATTTTAGAAATGCTCAAAACACCCCGACCAAGTGCCTGGGTTCTGCTCTAAAACTTTGGGCTCTGGAGGCCTCCGTTGTGTTCACAAATGATGTCCCCAGAGAGAAAGTTTTCCCATCATCTCACCCAGGAAATGGTTGTTGGCAGAGCTTTCACTGGTTCATCTATCTGCCTCTGAACCCACCCCCCCACCACTCCCCTCCCCTTCCCTTCCCTTCCCTCTTTCTGCATCTGCAACGTGATTGATGGAGCATTTTTCTCTTGTTACATCTTGCACCAAATTTAGCAAAGGTAACAGGGCTGACTTGGGCAATTCCCAAGTGGGGACTTGGCACTGCTGTTGACAAGTTGAAACAGAGCAGCAGCATGGCAGCTACGAACCAAATGAAAAGAGGTTTTGTACTCTGAGTAACTCAAGTTCTTTAGAAGAGCTAATTATTGCAGCACTTAATGTAGTTCACTTTGTTGTCATATGGAGGTTCTTTATTTCCTGCCTCTGCCTCCTTACTTATGGTCCTGACCGCTCACAGGGTCAATCTCACACATTCCATTTGACAGACAAGATGGTAATGGAAGAAAAATCAAAATATGTGTTTCAGTCTGATCGTGTGAGTTACACTCTCACAAACCTATTTACTCATTATATCTTCAGAACCCATTTTGTTCTGTATGCACTGTATTTACACAATATTATTTAGTGTCTCCATTTTGTAATTCTTCTATTCAAGGCTTGATTACCTACTGGGCAAAGCGGGGCCCCAAAAGCTCAGATGTCCCAAAGGCCCCAGGTTCATAATGTAGCAATTGCTAATTATACAAGCAAATTGTTTGGTAATACTGTATGCACCACAAAAACATAAAATGAACTGAAAATGAAAAGGTCTTTGGAGGGCCTTTGGGGCAGCTGTGGCTCAGGAGGTAGAGCGGATCGTCCATCATTTCCAGGGCTGGTGGTTTGATCCCTGGCTCCTCCTGTCCACATGTCAAAGTGTCCTTGGGCAAGACGCTGAACCTTAAGTTGCTCCCGATGGAGGCCGATGGAGGCCAGCACCGCATGGCAGCTTTGTCGTCATCGGTGTGTGAGTGGGTGAATGAGACCAATCTGTAAAAGCGCTTTGGGAGCCGTTAAGGTTGAAAAGTGCAATACAAGTGAAGTCCATTTTTAATAAATATTCTTATTTTAATAATGGATCACATGACTAGTTGTATGTGACACGCTCAGTCTTACAGTGGGATACCATGTCACAATGCAATTCTAACACCTTTGTTATTTCAACCATTTTGTTTACATTGTGTATATTCTGCAATAAACTACCTCACTACCTCACACAGCAAACGTGGAGAAGGACAGTATTTCAGAATAAGAGTAGTGGTTGGTTTCTGGGTCTCTGGGCAAAATTTAATGAAGCTGCCATGTGCAGTCTGCTGTGTGCATTGTACATGATGGGCACTTAACAGAATACATACATAATGCAAAGACGGGGCCGTTTTCCTTGTAAATTCGGCTCTACTACTGCTACTTTGGTCTACTCTGTATAAATGACATCTATTGCACGTCTGTCCATCCTGGAAGAGGGATCTCTTCTCTGTTTCTCTTCCTGAGGTTTCTCCCTTTCTTTTTCTTATTAAAATCGAGGGTCTCTAGATGATGTCTTAGGTTCACACTTGTATCGTTATTAAAACTGGTTCAACTTGACCAGGCAAGACAGGGAAATATTAATAATGCAATAAGACGAAGACCTCATATCTAGTGGCAACAAGAGCTTCAAAGAGTTGTCAATTAATCAATCAACTACTTTGATAATCGATTGATCATTTCAGCCATTTTGCAAGCAATAATGTCAAACGTGCTGGCTCCAGTTACTTAAATGTGAGGATTTGCTGCTTTTCTTTGTCATTTATGATAGTAAATGAAGAGGTTTTTGGGTTTTGGACTGTTGGTTGGACAAAACTGTAATTCACAATTTTCTGACATTTTATAGACTAAACGATTTATCGATTAATTGTTAAAATAGTGGAGACTTACTTTGGAAAGATCCCTGACTTCATGTCACTACAGCATATACTGTAGCTCATCAATTATAACATAATTGTAACTTAAATATCAATTCATTATGTGTCTTTTGCCAGTGTTTTTTTCCAAGGTGCCTTGTTTCATTCTCTGTTTCCCCATGCTAAATGCATTAAGAGACCAACCCCTTACCATGTAATTCATACACCCTGCTGGGGTAAACCCTTTAACACCCTCTTTATGACCATGATCTGACAGTCCCATGGCACTTTTCCCTTTAAATAACCTGCAGGAATCACTTCAGTGCTTCTCTGGAGGACATCCATTTCCAGGGAGGCTGCGTGTCATCCGGTAGCTCTCAGAGTATGAGGAAGGAGGATTTGAATTAATTTACAGAGGGTGGTAGAATATGACACAGCTGTGATTGGCAGTTGAAAACCATTAAGGCTGGCTCATGCAGGTTTAAGGTTGAGACAGAGCGTTCCTTGATTTAATGGCTTCATTACAACCTCCCAGCAGAAAGACTCAACTCATGATGTGACATGGATTGACTAGAAACTTATTTTCTTCTTGTATTTCTGAATGTTTTCTCAGGGCCAATGCAACAGGGCAGCCAGTCGATACAAACATCTTTTTCTCACCCAGTTATTTAGTCTGTTATCAACTTCCTAATAATAAAAAACAAAACATCGTCAACCCCATCATTAAGTTTGGTTCAATAATGTTCTTAATTCTAGTGTTTATTCTGTCTTGTTTCAACATAATCCTTTCTATAATGGAAACTGCACTGTGAGCAAATGGAATTGCCTTATCCCACTGGCAGATATGTTGTCTTGTTGTAAGATAAACACAATATGAGACAAAATTACTAGTTATAACACATACATAATAAAGAAAAATGGCCAAAATGTGATTTCTCCACAAGCCATTTGCACGAGGGAGCTGTATGACAACACAAAACATTCCTTGCTTTCCCACCAGAAAGACAAGGAATTAAATAGTCGAACTGTTTGACTACATTCACACTGCAGCCCGGTTGTGTCCCGGTTGACATTTTTCTTCCCTCACACAGATGTGCTGTTGCTTTTTTGAGGGTCAAACACCAAAAAGCAATCTAATCTGGACTATATGTATAGGTGATACCTGCAGTTTGTATTTTGATGCTCGTCGCTGTTAAACAACTGAACAAATAAGAAAATCAGCATTGCCATGACAATGTATAAATCTTACAAAATGCATCTGAGACAGTGTCATCATTTTTACCAGACCTGCACTAGAGGACAAAAGGACATCTTGCAACAATGAAAAGCCAAATAGTGGCCTCCTAAAGGCACTTAGGGAGACACCTCAGTTTGGACATAACAGTTGTTGGTGGAGTTGCAGGTGGATAGAAAAGGGCTGTGATGTTTAATCTTAGGGGTCCTTATAAAAAACAAAACAAAAAAAATTAACATGTGTCAGATTCTTCACCACCACACTTGGGCTTGGAAATAGCTAAAATAAAAGAACAATGGTGGGGGGTTATAAGGCAACACTAAACTGCATGTGATTTACTGTCAAGCAACAAATGAGGCAGAGGAAAAAACAAGTCCAGTTCTGATATCAACTTCTCTTGAAAAACATTAAATTAAGTAAAGGGAAGTAAAAGTGAGACGATAATTTGGATCCGTGGGTTGCCTTGCCAGATTTCTGAGACTGACGTGTGTGATGAAAACAAAAAGTTAAAAGTTAAAGAGTTGCCAGTCTGTTGGGTACACTTGCACAATTCAGTATGAAAGCCCATACTTAGCTTTCAACATAATACAGTCAACACTACATAGTTTTAAATGACCATAGAGTTGAAGAAAAACCTGACAGTGACAACAAAACTGGACTTACAAGCTTCATTAAGATAAGATGTTTTACACTGTATTGCATTGCATTACAAGTACCTAATAGCACCTAATATATGGCTAACTCCATGTATTTTTTAAATTTATGTAAAACTCAACACAAACCATCTTTTAACAGTCTGCCCCTGGACCCCATCATGGGACATCATGCATCCCTCTGCTGTGACAAAACCTTCAGGAGCCTTCAGAAATCACAAACAACGCTAACAGCAAGGCAGCAGAGATTCATAACATTTTCTTAGCGCGAGATAACGAGAGAAAAATTACAGTTATGTGCTTACTCAGCACACATGTCTGGAAAAACTGACAATAAGTGATAAGAACTCATTGCCAAATCCTTCTTCTTCCCATGCACCATGGTTAAGCTCCATAATTCATAAATAATCCTCAATCAAATGTCAGGCAGATTACTTTTATCGTGGGCCAGTGCTTTGAGATCTCTACATACATACAGCAGGGAGTAAATACAAATCCGAATACATCATAACCCCCCCCCCCCTTCAGATATATTCAGAGAATAACAATTTGGATAAACAGCGGAGAGGCTCAGACATGAAGCCTAAACAGTGCAGACTGCAATGTGCGAAGTTTTGCACCATTAACCTCCATCTCAATGTTGGCCTCTAAACACGGCACCAGGGACGCAGCTTTGGATTGCCATTCAACACATAACAGTTATTGTGTACGAATTCCAACCTTCATTACACAACTGAGTGCCGAGATCTCATTCAAGTGAGGTAAACACTGTGCAATCAGCTGGCTGTCATCGTGGTTGGTCTTACTCTGCTGTTGGACCGAATAACATTCTGAAAACATGTTTTCAGTTTCCTCAAATTGACAAAAGAAATGTAAATGTAAGACCTTCTGATTATTAAGAAGAAAATAAAAAGTAGCCTTTTCTGACTGATTCTCATGATCTAACACTAAACACTGAGGTGGTTTTACACTAAAAGGTGGTGAACGTAATTGATCATTTTAAGTAGTAGAATGTCTGTACATTTTGCTCTACATTGAAATGAAGATCTCTGATATAAACTTGCAGGGCTTGTTTCAGTCATTAGTGTAGGAGTTCTGACTCATCTCTTCTCTGCCTTTGCTGCCCTCTTTCTGGTTTCCTCTGACAGAGCACCACAAATAAGTGGAGCACCAAAGCCAGAACAGTGCACTCAGCAAACCTCATGTTAGTATTCCCATTTTTTTTTCTTCTGTCCTTTTCCCCCCCATGCTGTTATTCCCCGCATATCCGAGCATACTCAGCTAATGGAACCATCAGAGATGCTCTTGAAAAAAGAGGTTGAAAATGGACAGGCTCTCCAGCACAATACAGTAATTCACAAATAGAATAGTCCACTATGTCCGACAGTCTCAGAGATATGAAAGCTTCCTTTGAGTACAGTCTGCGCTAACATCACGGCCATGGGCCCATAAAGGTGCTGTTTTACAACTACTGTCATAATGGGGATAATTCATTTGGATCACCACAGTGAGACAGGTCTCTAATCAGTCTTTATGCGTAATTGAGATGAATCATTTCCTGCAGCTAGAGCTTGCGCCTGAGACCAACCAAAATGATAAGTGATTCTTGACCTTAAAAGTCGAACAGAACAGCACCTATTAATTATGCTCCATACGGCACAATAGTTGTCATTATTCATTTAACTATGTTAAAATTAGTCAACATGGTTGGTGGTTTTCATGTCAAATTATCTTTAACCCTCCAGAAAGTTTGAGATGTTTGATAATAGCTCAGAAATTGCTCTGACTACATAAAAATGTATAATGCCTGGCATGTTCTAGGGATCCTGTCAAACTCTGTGTCGCCTGAGTCATTCAGGATCCTCCCCATCAAAGCCCAACAGTGCCTCTGGTTAATTTTTTGGCCTATTTTAGGTTTAGGAACAATTTCAGGCTATTTATTGCACTCCAGAGCTTGAGGTCATGGCTCAGAAGAGAGGAGTGTACAGTCATGCTGAATGTATGAGCTAATGGGGCTCTCAAGATAGCAAGGGAGCACATTGCCCGCTATACATGAGCCAAGTATGCTTTACTTTTCCACTTCATCTCATTCTGTAATGTAGACACTGATATAGCCGAGGAGAAATCTGCCCTGGGCAATGCACCAGCAAACAGTCCCGCCTCAGGCATTTGTCTAACTGTCGACTGTGTTTTTCTGCAGTCATTTGGATATTCAGGTTTAATTAAGGTACCTCTGTCATTAACACAGGATATCATTTCCAAAGCTCTCAATCTCACGCCACACTCTGCTTCTCTCAGACTCTGGCACCAACTCCAAAACACAAACACTCCCACCCAACTGCCACCGAAGAAACGCCGTCACAGCTCCATGGCCAAACTTTTATTTAGTATTCATCATAAGCAAGACACCTGCTTGGTTGTTTTTCTTTTCCAGGGAACTCTGGGGAAATGATATCTGTTGGATTGGAGCCACATGTTGGGGTTGATGAAACTACCGGAGAGGAAAAGTAGGATCTACTATCTCGACATGAATCATCAATATAAAATATGATGTCCCTTCAGGGATATGAGAGATACAGATGCAAATAAATATCAGCTGCTAGCTCTTGTCATTTTGGGACAAGTTATTCACAACTGAGCACATGTATCAACATATACAAATGCGTGTATTTTATAAAATGCAGCTGGTGCATGAGATAATAAGAGATACATTTTGTACCCCCATGTAACATGTCTAATGTCCTGGGACTTATAATGACATGCAACACTTGCTTTATTCACAAGATGGTGCAATAAGTGCACTTACGGACTCACTTATCCAGACCTTTCCCTTTTGGTGAACAGTAAAACAATATTTGCCTCTCAACCATGTAACATTATGAGCATGGGGATTCATGTATTTCATGCTACATAAATCATCCAAGTAAACATGTCCGATTAGTGTTTTTGCACAGGAGAAAGAGCTCGTTTTGAGTCAAAAGCAGATCTCACAGTCCATTAGACTAAGCTGGATCTGAAGCCAGGGCCCAAGGAAGTTTGGCAGACACAGAGGTTTAAACTGCACACCTAAACACGCCCAGTTTAATTTGGCCTTTAATCACAGTCCTCTCAAATGGCTGAGTTAAAGAAGGAGATAATGCAGCAATGGAACAAAGGACTGGCAGATCGAACAGGAATTGAAATTCTCAGACCACTGATCCTGTCCTTGACTGACTCTGATCAAAGTCACAGCAAGAAACACTTTTACTGGACGAAATGACCATGTTTCTGCACAGTGTGTCTGCCGGGGACTGAGAGTTGTTGATTAATTTCACTGATTACAATTCAGGTAATAGATGACATTTCTGGCATTATAAACTCCCTTTCTGGTGCTTATTCTATTCTGGAACAAAAACTCCACAAGCCCATTCAAGTACACACACACACACAAACACACACACACACGCAAAATCCCTGCAGCATTGTGGTACAGATGAGCGACCGGCATCACATGTAAGTTATGAAAGCTACACACCCTCGTGAACAAAGCACTTGAGTTACTCTACAGTATATAATTATTCCAGTATTTACCACAGTGACGTATCACTTCTTCACTAGACATTCTCTTAAAGCTCTCATGAGTTAGTTCACATGTATCTTGCCTCTCTCTCTCTCTCTGTGTGCCTGAGGCTCATCTATCATTGTTGTTGCAACTCCTACTGTTCGCCAATGGAGGTCGATAAAGATTATGGATGATTTGATGCCCTTTTAATACCAGGTTATTAAGAGTGAGTGCAGAGGACCACTGTAATCCCTGTATGCACATCAAAGACAGGCCAGATATCTGGCCTTTTATTAGCCGAGTGGCTGGCTGCCACCTGCCCAGATGTTTGGCATGTGAACTCCAGATCTGCCAAATGGGGATCATGAGACAGCAGGATGCCTTCCAGGAAGCATCTGAAGCTCCCAAACTTCAAGGACAAAAATGTTTTTTTTTTAAATGATACATATTTTCTATAATAATCTGTCATTCCACTTGACGTGACTTGACTTTGATATTTGCCATACAGTATGTATGCTGTTCAATGTTCATTTAGAGGTTTTATAAACATTATTCAAAAGATCAATTTCACACCTTGCTAACAAGGTTATTGCATTTGCTAAGGAAACCTTTAGAAGTTGATGACACAGTTGCCTCACTTTTAAATGTTAATTTTCTATGAATATAACACACCCTTTTGATATCCTGCATCAGAGGCCACAAAGCTCAGTGTGGATTAGAAAGAGTTGATGTTGGGCTCTGTATATCCCACAGTCGTGACAATCCTAGGGCCTGTTGCCTGGGGTCTTGACTGTCAGTTAAAGAATTTGTTTGTGATAGGACCTCAAATTATTGGAAGGCTTCCTGTGGTTACAGCCCTGACTGTCAATGTGCATTTGATCTCCTCGGAGTTTACTCACACACAAGGTGTTTGTTGTTATTTACAGCTAAAGCCTCATCCGGCGCCATTGTACACTCGGCTAAGCTGTGGTGGAGGTCGAGATCATTGCCATTACGCATCCCATTATTGAAACAGATACCTCGCTGACAAGAGACAAAGGAAAACATAAATGCTACATTCTACTGCACATAAAGTGGTCACATGGCCATTTTGTCACATGACTAACTCTTATGTGACAATGAGACACCTTGGTCCAAATCACACACAGGAGTTAAATGCATATGAATGTCTGCCAGATGTGATAGTAGAAGTTATGAAACGTAGGCATGGCAGTCAGTCCTCTACTTTGATTGAAGTATTTCAACAACTATTAGGTGGATTTTGTACAGACATTCATAGTTCCCAGAGGATAGATCCTCATGACATCAGCAAACCCCCTGCCCTTTAGTCTAGTGCCACCATGAGGTTGACATGTTTGGTCAACTATTGGATGGACTGCAATGAAATGTGGTACAGATGTCCATGGTGCCCAGATGATTCATTCTAAGGACTTTGACGATTCCCAGCACTTTGGTTTGCATCCTCCAAAGTTAACGACATCCCAATCAGCCTCATCTGTGCTTTCTATTAGCAAATATTAACATGCTAACAAGCTAAACCCAGATGTTAACAGTGGTAAACATGGATGGAAATACTGATGCACAGAAATGACAACCAGTACCACAAATAATCTAAATACTTCATGCCTAAATTTTTACAAAAACTGGACACTGTTTCGTACATCTTTCTACATTAGTTTCACATCTTTGCTCATCCAACACTTGATATCTCCCAAGTGACTTACTGTAACATGACCTTTCAGCTTACACCATCCTCACACAAATAAACTATGCAATACTACTACGCACATCTCTTTACACCTCCACGCAACATGATAAACCCTCCTGATTAAGTTTGCCACAGTAAAAAGTGTAAAGCGTAGCATGAAGTATAAAACTCAAATAGTTTAAGGCCTAATGCAAACAGTAACTACAGTCACCATCTACTGGCTTAATTTACATTGGTATTTACTTTCACTGAGAATCCTATTTTCTTTACAATTTTAAAGTTACAGTTATGCATATTAATTTTGTCCATCCATAAGACAACAGATAAAGAATTGTATTTGTCACCTGTAATACAGATGGAAGTATTTCTGCTGTGTTTCTATACAAGAGACAAGACATTAATATATTTATTATTCCCTCTATGTGTCACAGGTGAAAATAGCTTCAACATTTGTAATATGAAAATATCAAGCGACATGCATTTTTTAACACACATTTGCTCCATGCGGATGAATCTGTGTCAAATCAATTTCAAAGGTGGTAACCTCCACTCTGACCTCGTCCCGAGCTGCCCAGATTGTGACTGAGTTCCATTAATACAACTCAGAGCAATTTCATTGCATTTAGCAGACACAAAGCCAACCTGGATGCTTTTGCTGGCAGAGTGAGGTGATATGCTGCAAACGCTTTCCATATCAAACATATCTAGAAATCAAATGCATTTCAAATAATTATCAGACTATTTCAATTTCAGATTTTAGGGTTATGAGTGAAGACATACAATTAATTTATCTTTTACATTTTGATATTAGATCATAAAATATGCAGGATTACTTCCCTTGCTACAAGGTCATTTGCACCCTTCCATAGCACACACACACACACACACACACACACACACACACACGAAATCAGGTCCATCACCTGAAGGTGGGAAGCAGCTGCAGTGTGTTTCTCGTATTCTGCATTTAGAGTGCGTGTATCAGTCAGATTTCAGTCAGGAACTAAAAATGCATGACTTATTATAACAAACAACAAAGATGTAAACCAAGAAGACGAATTGTGACTTCTGCAACTCTTCTCGAGATCTATAATTCACTTTGACAGATGTCAGAACCAGAGCATGTTTATTTTAGCCTCGATGTGACAACAAGCTGCAAAAACTGTTTTCCCTCAGACACCCCTCAGCATAATCACATTGGTTGTCATCATAGCTTGAACAGTAAGTCAAGACTTCTTTTCGAAACTGACTCACCGATGAAAACAGTCAAAGTGGAATTTTTTCCTAAAAGAAACAGAAAAAGAAGACTGCTGCAGTGAAATGAAATGAGTATGGCCTTTGACTCTGTGGCTAAAATTCTGTTCACTGTCTTGCAGCTCCACCAACCAGCGGCAAATAGAATGTTTCTAACTGATTGGCACAGCAGTCGATATACATCAGCGTGTGCATTGGGATGAAGAAATCAATGTCAGTGCATTCCCATGTCTCTTCCATCTCTGCCAGTAAGCCCTCATACAGGGATGGAAAGCCATCAACTGAACCCAAAGGGGATAGCACACACCCGATATTGATGTTTGAAGGGTTGCCTTGGTGCCAAGAAAGGCCTTTGTAAAAGCCATGGTAAAGGATTACCCAAGCAAGCATGTACTCCTTCAGCGCAGCCGAGAACACTAGTTTCCACCCGTGGTACCATTTTGAAGGGTCATTTTTAAACACAGCGAGGAATGAAGCAAACAACAAGAGAAGCTAGGAGGGGCCATCCATCACTCCTACTTGGCTCTACCCTGCTGTTTGTTGAGCTGGAGATAAAGTTGGCCCTCTCTTCAATTAGATCAAACATTGTTCAGACCCAACCTCTAATGCTAAACAAAACAAACAAAAGAGTCATCTGGAATCCAAGACATTTAGTTGTCAAATTGACAACAAAAAAAAATTGCAACTTTCTTGTGCTGCAATGATGGGTATAATGGTAATGCAATAGTCTGATGCACTGTATCGATTATTCTGATAAAAAGTGTACTTAAGGATATTATGGCTGTGTTGCATCCAAATTATTAGTGTTACCCATATTATTACTGCTGCAACAAGCCAAGTTACACATGTGGATCAATATCTTGCCTTATTGTTCCTTATTTACCTATGTAAATTTAAATCTATAAATCAACACAGTGCAGAGCAATTCACATAATGTCAACATATTGTATAAAATTGAATTTTCTACATTCACTCTCACTAAAGTCCGTTGTGATTATTTCTACATGTCCAATATTACAGATGTTTGATTAATTCAGATTAGTGCCATGCCAGAAGGTGAGATTCTAAAGCGATTAAAACGAAAAGGTTTTCACTCTGAGAGCAGAATATCTGCTGTACTTGTGTGTGTCCTGTGGCAGCTGAGAGGTTTTTGTTGAGGTTTGAGGGTTGTTGCATGCAGCTGAGCAGATAAGATTGATGTGCCACTGCTCTGCCAAACAGACAATGTAATTAAAGTCATGCAACCATGGTCTGTACCATAACTGAGGCACATGTAGCCACATCTTTCTTCTCAGGTTATTCTGGAGTAGAGACAGATTCTAATTTGTTTTGGTTCTACAAAATGACACTTATTGTTTAAAATAGCCTGTTATATCTGGGAATACATATCTGTTTTGCTTCAACATTTCTAACCAAATATATCCCAACCTTAAAGTACATGTGAACCGAGGGGGTTTGAGATTACGTACTCCTTTCCAATACATCAGAAAATCTACAAAAACCTCAATGAAAGAGTGTAACATATTGTTACTAAGGGGGGACATGGTAACACAGGAAATTACTGATTGGGATCACTGGATGTAATTGTGATGTAAAACAAAGCTCAGATTAAATCCTTGTGTTGCGCTGCCAGAAAATGTTTTTCATCCAGAGGAAATGACAAATAACATTAAACACACACAAAGCTGACAGCAGTGCTAGCTTTCCCCCGAACATTTAGTTGCCACAATAGAAATTGTAGAATTTTCTCATTTAAACATCCAGCAGATAAGAAGCAATAACATTTATTTGGCATCGTGTTTCAGGCCACCTGGTCACTATCAACACCTGAGCCGAACATCTGGTTCTGTATCTGCTAAATGTTCCACTGTGTTCAGTAGCGAGTCACTAACTTTCTGTTGTTTATTGCAGGGCAGGTAGTGTACAGTCTGTCTGTATGAGCCTTTTTGCTAAAAACAGCTGTGTGGCCTCTGCTGTGACGTTGTGAGTCACAGAACCAAAACAGTGAGTTAAATGAACCTGACCTGCAGAGTCAGGTGATGATTGTCTGTGGGGTCGTCACTACAAGTGACAGCTTTCACATCGAAGCGGTAATTTGTTCCATTGTGATATAAAAAATGTATTTGAGAAGCTTTAAGAAACATCATGTAACTTGGGGTCTGCACATGTTAGCAGTCAGCTGGAGACTTCGTGTTCATGTGTACCTTTGAACAGAAGATGGTGTGTCAGGAGCCCTTGAGCATTATACTTTGAGGTATGTGGATCACCAAAATCATTCATCCGTTGGGACCACACAATGTCCACACCAAACTATTCACACCAAGCTATTCTTCATTTTACATCATCAAATTTCAGCAAACCGGCTGACATCGCTGCATTTAATTTCCGTCACCAGGGCAACAAAAACCTAAAACCAAAACATAGAGTTGTATTCCTTGCAACAGGAAGTATATTATTAGTCATGCCCCACCACAGCCCTGCTTCAGATACACACACAAAGGACACACACAGAAAAACAACATTCTATATTTTTTGTATATTGCCTGCCAACCAGTCTGCAATTTAGCCCAAGTCAAGGCTGCAAACAACATTAGCCGCAGGTTTAGTATCGTGAATAAAAATAGATTCACAGCAGTCTGCAATGGTAGGGCAGTAAATTACTGGTGCTGTTACTCTTGTGAACTGCAGGTAGTTGTTGAGTGATCGTTTATAGATTTGTACAGCAGAAATAATGGCAGACTCATACTAGCACAGGTAATTTTGTAGGGCAAGAAAAGCCGTGTTAAAATCTGACTTACATTGCACACCCTCTTAAAAAGGTTAATTTGACCAAAGAGGTGATAACAATAAAATCTGATAATTGAGAGCAAACAGTACATTTTCCACAGTGAAAGGCCCCTTGATGAAATTTTAAAGAAAAATAACAGAACTGCGAACTTTGTCAGATTTTCCCGACTCCTCAGCACTGCAACACATCTTTTATCACCTTATGATTTTAGTTTATTGTAACACATAAATCATCTCTGTATCATACCTGAGAACATCCACATGTTTGTTTTACCCATGAGCCGTGACCTCAATACACCAAACAGTCTTTACAGAAGACCAAACCATGGATATAAACAGATACATTTGAGAAGTTGACCCTACTGAAATCCCCAGTTTAATTAATGCCAGGTCCCCTCTCTGTAATTTGAAGTCTCCTTTATTAGAAATTTTAAACGTGCTCTCCCCAGGGATGCTCTGAGTCACAGGGAAATTGTGGCACAATATGTTTTTAATTTCCCAGGAGGTCCTTGCACAGCAACTATTTAACGATGGAGCAGCTTTGCTGAATGAAACTAAAGGCTATGCTTTTTTTTTTCTTTTGTCATTATAACTGGCCTTAACATGAAATATTCTTTCTATTTGCATGGTCCTCTCTTGCTCTTAGTCAAAGCTGTGTACTTCTTACTCCACCACTGGGATATGCTTCTGTACTGCTGCTGCATCAAACTATGATACCTCAACTTCAACCACATAGAAATAACATTAAACAATTAAAACACAAAGAATACAAAGGATTAAGAAGAAAGTTTTAACAGAGTTCAGCATTTCAGAGATAAAAACACACTTTCAATTCTTTGTCTCCTAATTATACCATAATTATGTATTCTAATTCAAAACATGAGTGACATAAAATACTGAAAGAAATTGATTGTAATAATGTGATAATTATGTGATCATGCGTAAACTGGCTGCTTTGAAATGTGTATTAATTAAATTCATTAATTAATTTAAAAGGAAACACATAAAATTAAATAAAATACAGTTACAGTGCAGTAAAAACATGTAAGTTGCCAATAGGAATAGGAAATAAACCTGCATTAGAGAAACCAGTCATGGAAATCTCCATTTAGTAAACACGTATTTACTTAATTACAACTTACGAAAAGCTGGTGGAGTATGGAGTGATAGGAGTGCCACAAAAAAGAATAAATATGTAAAAGAATAAGACAATA
>JAVQJV010084965.1:0-10649 GCA_036024995.1 Gadopsis bispinosus | reverse complement strand
TCAGAATTTGAATTCATGCAATGAGAGTTGCATACCTGTAGAATATTTTCTCACATATATTTTTTTTCTTGGATATATTTCTATCACAAACAAGTCAATAACTACAACTGCTTGAATCTACCGCTACGAGTCTCAAATGCTCTGTTCCCGTGCGCTCGGACTTCTGCACCAAATATCTCAGTGAATGTGGAGCAGAAGTGATTTGAGTACTTGTAGAGCGCCAGGGGTCACCAGAAGGTGGCAGTAATGCAACGTCATGGACGCTGACGGCCTGTCTTGGCACCCAAATGATGAAGAAGAAGAAAAAAAACACCTTCAGCTTTGCCACGTTGTTTTTTTGCATCGAGCTTCTACCTGGTTTTTAAGGTATGTTTTCTGATACCACCCATCGTTATACTTTTGATTATATTTTAAATAAGCTATGTTGGTTTCTTAGTTAGGTTAGCTAGCTAACACTGTCACGTTAGCTTGCTATTCAGTCATCAAAGACACCCTCATACTATACTCTGCGCATTGATTCCTAATATCCTCTTCCGTTTTGATTTATAGCAAAATGACAGCTCAGGGTGGGTTTCCGCAAGTGAGTGTCAGGTCATGACTAAGCACATAAAGTGAGATTAATTGTGTTAATATACGGAAGATACCCTGGAAACTGGAGTGTTGGGCAGGTCCGATCGCCATAATAAACAGAAATCCAGTATTTTATTTTCATTTCCGGCTGGTTTTATGCGAAACGCATCATTTATTTGTTAATATGGCAACCTTTTAAAACTTGCAGTTAATCTACAGTATGCAACAAAATCTCTGGCTGGATGGCATTCAAATAACTGAGTGCTGTCTGACGGCCTGATTTAATAAATGATGCATTTCACATGTGTGACTATTGTCTACAACTACAAATTTCAATGTCACAGGTGCTCAGGTGTTTTGCACCAATAATACCTTCACTTTTCTTATCTGTGCATTCAAAGTTTTGCAATAATCAATCAGTGAGCAGCCCACTACTGACTGATCCCATCACGTGACCCATTTTCTACGGCAATATCACACCTAAAGGCAGTTATCACTGAATATTGTCATCATCCCTGCACCACCAGCACAGGCTGTACTTTCACAATCGTCATGCCTGGATGTAGATAAGCTGGAAAGGAATTCGGGTTGCACAGGGCGAGTGAAAATCTCTCGATCACAACCTGCTAGTTTATAACATTATGAAATAAGCATGGTAATAAGGCTAAGCAATGACACCCTGAGCGTGGAAAATGCTAGAATAGTCACTACTGTAGCAACAACATCGAGAGGGCGTATACCAGGTATTTGATCATATCAAGAGTGTTTCACATGCTGTCAAGAGGATAAAAGACAAAATATAGGGAGTGAATAAGAAATGGAACGGCGGGCCTGCCCTGACGCTGCAATGACAGCTAGCAGACTTCATAGCTAGGTTAGCTGAATGCTATCTAGATAGCTAATTAGTTAGCATCGTCGCACACTGTCGTTTCACCTGTCATCGCCACTGCTGTCGCACACATAATGTGGACTACAGCTAATGCTAGCTATATATCCGTCTAATTTAATACCAGCAAAAATAAATAACGACACATTAGTAAAGATTAACGGGTTAATGCAGAAATCGATACAGTGTCTATCATTAACGGCTTCTACGTTAGCTACCTAGCCCCCGGCCCTGCCCTCTGCTTCAGCGCTAGCTAGTCCTTACCTCTGAATTTCAGTTCGTGTTGTGGCTCTAGCACCAGGACTTGTTCTGTTCTGGCCATGTCCCAAGGCTTCTTCCTGTCGTGACGGCGAGGACAACAATATTTTACAGCAGGTAGCCCGGATAGGTGAAGCAGTTGGCTCCCGAAGAAACGACCCGGCCGTCCACTGTTTTTCTACGGGAGGGAAGGAGAAGGAGGAGGAGGAGGATGATTACAAATGCACCACCACTCGGACTGACTGCCACCGACAGCTGCTGGGGGCTAACGTGCTAGTGCTAACTCTGCTAGCAGCGGAGGGAGAGGGAAGAAGGCTGACGTCACGCAAGGGGCGGGGTTGGTGCGGGATGTCAGCTGGTTTCTTGACCATTACGAAAAGAAACGTTCACATCTTGACTGCCACATTTTACATCCATACATACAGTATAAACTGCCGCAAAGAAAATCGACCTGCAGCAGTTTAACACTGAGATAAGACAGCATTTTGAATCAGTACATGGATAAAATAATCAGAAAGCCATCAAGACATCAAGATAGCATTTTAGGAATACTGAGACCATGATGTGAAGATTTATTTTAGAGATTACATTCTCACATTTAATTATTGCATTATTCAATTAAGGGTAACCACATATGTATGTGTGTGTGTATATGTAGTATGCTTCTCTGGAACTAAGTAATGTAGTGCACGGTGCCTGTGATGGTAAAGATTATTAGATATTAGATAATTCCAATTCCCAACATGAAGGTCTGTTCCAAGACTACTACTGCTACTACTACAGCAGTTATGTGCGAGAAATGATGAAGCCCTTGTTAATTTATTGTTTTGTTGACCTAAAAGTAGTCAAACGTCTGAGTCTGGAATACTGGAATCAGCCTACAAGATATCCACTTTTGTGTACATTTGTAATTGTAGCCCCCCAAATTCCCTCTAAAATGATAGAGGACAAGACTTTTAATAACTTTGTACAAATTGATGTCAGTTATATTTAAAAAAAAAAAGTCAGATAATAGTAATAGCAAATAATAGTCAGAGATCAATCAGATTTAGTCAATACAGCATTTAAACCTTGAACAGGGTTCAAATACAGACACCCTGTAGCCACATAGGATTCACACACCAGTGGTTTAAACACACTTCTAAATTTCTTTTAGCTTGAAACTCTTCAGAGCAGAGGTCAGTTCCTGTTGAGTGCCAGAGTTGACTCTTGTTACCTTTGTTAAAAAAAACTAAATTGTATGAGTGATCAAACATTCCAGCCTGTAAGTGTAACAGATGGGCCAACGGTCCTGTGAAAGAGCCGAGTCAGGAGTCTACAAAGGAACAGTTTGTAATCAGTTTCCACTGTTGGGAGCTGATGCGTTAGTTCCTTCAGATTCCTACACACAGAAGTAATGATTCATAATTAATTCTATATTTCTGTGAATCATACTACCGTTGTCCTTCTTCAGAGAAACATGGCGGCGAAATGTCATTTCCAGGCGCATCAAATAAAGTAATTTCCTGGTTGAATATAACACCTTATTGTTTTTGCCTTCCAGCCCAGTGATTTAATTTTTAAATCCCTTTGGCACCACCTCATTAGAGTTAGAATTATTTGTGTAATTTAATATATTTACTGCATGTCTTCACTGCTGAACAGTCCTGTGGACAGAAAAGTCATGTTGTCCATCCAAATGTGTGGAGATCCTGCAGTTGGTGTGCAGTGCAGGAGCTGCATCTGAACGCAGTTTTACATTCGCAGTAAATAATAGGCAAAAGCTTACATTTATTTCTGTTAAATACAGATTACATCAGGTATGATTGGTTACCATGCGGTACTTTTCCACTCCTTTCAGGTCACAGTTCACCTTCATCAACTGAACTTCCTTCCACAAATGGCTTCATTGCCGTCCTGGGGGAAAACACTTGCTGCGTTTGATATCATTACACTCCAATGATGTTGCACCTGTAAATGCACAGTGCATATATGTGGCTATAAAACAATTGGGCTTTTTTGAGAAACTGAGATTAGAGAGATACATATATCCACTATCAAACATCTGAATATAGTTATGTCTTGTGTTAAAGGTATTAAAAAAGATTAAGTTAAATGTAACACCTTGTGAGTAAACTATGGGGTTAACTTGCTGTGTTTGGTGGTCTAGAGTTGACACTTATTACAAGGTGTGGGTGAATAAGTTTTTCAGTTTCATAATTGACTGTTGTCATGGCAACACAGCCAAAACATGAAAAGAAAAACAAAAAACCCATATATCTGGAGTTGGATTTTCCAGAATAGGTTTGGATATTCAGAACCAGTCCACACAGTAAATCTTATCGTCAGTGACTCACTGAGTCGTCGCCCGCAGGATAAAAAAAAAAAAAAAAGATAAAAGGCACATGAGTTACACTTTTATGGGAATGAGGCGAGTGCCTCGTTTAACTTTCAACATGAATTTCCATATTCTTGAGCTTCAAAATCAGAGGGGCTCCTGTCAGAAACGTTACAATCTTCATGGTCGTCCCAATAAATACAGACTCTGCCTATCTAAAGAGGATATGACTGGTAAACCAACAGGAAGCTCCACTTCCTCCAGTGTGGATTTACAACAGTCCTTGCAGATGATGAAAATAAATGATTAAGATTGCAAAAATGCAGCTTATGTCAGAAAGTAGAGAGCAGTGTTGCCTGTGTCTGTGAGTGTGTTATATGTATGTATATGTATAATGACAGACCTGTTGCTGTCTGCACCAAAAAAAAAAACCTTTATTTCTTAGAGCTTCTGTTCAGAAAGTAGAGACCCATATTTGATGTACACATTAAATGAAGACTAGGGCACTGAAATGAGAGATGCTAATACTGTACAGGTCGCCTCTGCTGTGCAAGGCTAGGAAGGTGGACCCCCCCCCCCCCTCAGAAAATAAATCATTTCTTTTTTTTTGGCCTGTTTTTTTTAGCAACTCAATAACATTTGTGTTGAAACAAGCAACATTTGGCATCCGTCATCTCCTCTTTAACCCTCAAAATGTCCTCTGCATATGTCAACAGAGGAAAACAAAAGAAACCTGAACACAACTTCAGTTGAAAGGATTTAAGTTATAGCAATACGCACACTATCAAGTGTACAATTTGTCACGGTTCATTTGATTCTAATAAAATACTTTTTTTTAAAACCCATATACATTTCATATATTTATCTTTTTGGGGTATATGGATCCAAAAATAGACATTTAAATCATAAAGAGAGAATGGGACGATAGGGGAGAGGAAGAGAAATAAAACTACAAGAGCTACGAATGATTGTCCCTCCATCCCATAGGCGACAGAGAGAAACAAAGATGAAGAAAGAAAGAGAAGTGGTGAGGGAGGTAGGGAGTCAGGAGGGGATTGGCCAAGCTATACAGCGCAGTATGACACCCACTTTAGCTCATTACACACGTACAGTCGTGATCAAGGCACAGGGATCTTCTAAAAGTTATTTTTTTCAATAAAGTTGTACAAAATAATACATTTTACAGTCTGTACAAGAATAATAGTTCAGCAGTAAAGTAAGGACAGACATACAAAAGGAGCAAGAGTTTGGGGAGGAAGGAGGATTGACAGGGAGAAGAATGGCAGGGAGGTGGCGAGTAGGCTGTTTGACCACATGAGAAAAAAATAAAATAATAATTAGTGTCCCATTTGTTGTCGTCTTCTTTTTTGTATTCCAGGATTATTATATTCTATTTTCTCTTTAAACAAAAGAGCACTGCCAGGAAGGTAAAAGTGCATATGGGGAGGAGGGGGCGTGAAGGAGAAAATGAGAGAGAGAAGGGGGAGAACATTGAAGCTGGAGAGCAAGTAAAATTGTCAGAGGAGAAAAATCAGAGGTGAATACAGGAGAGAGTGAGAGAGACAGAAAGAGTAAAGATAAAGAAAGAGCGCACAGGGCACAATGGCACAGAAGTCTACACAGACAAACAGCTGTGGAGACAAAAACAGGGTCAATCATGACAAGATGAAAGTTCTCTTTAACTTATATGGTTCTGTACTGTAGAAGGATGCTGCTTTTTGCACTCCGTTAGTTAAGTTCCATAGAAGTTGGCTTTTTGTTTTGTTTTAAACTCAATATATCCTCCTCACATTTTGCTCCACTATCAACAAGGCAAAGTCAGGTGGCATAACAGTTCTGTGGAGAAATCGAGGGACCGTCGTCATCCCTGTCAAACATGTCTAAGAGTCCGTCAGAGAAATTCACATCGAAGTTGGCTCTGTAAAGTTTTTGTGAACCCCTGCGGCCTGACTTATCACAACACACCCCTGGTCCGTTTAGTCTGCGGTAGCGCTGCTCCACGGGGCTCAGCTGCGCAGTCAGTCACTCAGTCTGTTTAATGTCAAAGCACTGTGCCGGAGAAATCAGCCAACAGCTCAACGAGCCTGCCGCTCGTCGGTAGATCAGTATGTTTCCGGATCCACCCGGTTGTGCAGTCCAGTAAAAAGCAGGTTTGATATGTTTGTGTACAAGCAGATCCTGTGGTTGGATTTATGGATGTGTGTAAGTGATATGAAGCATTGGTGTACATGGTTTGATTCAAGTCCTGCGCACAGTGCTTGTGTTTTTTTCTTTGATACAGTGTTCAGCTGATCTGTTGTGACATGTTTATTCTCTATTTGCAGTAATTCGACACTTATCTCTTTCCTAGTTGCACTGAAGTAGTAGCTCTCTCACTTTTCATCCCGACCTCAACAAGAGGGAAATCTCACAATCTCAACCGCGGCTCAAACTCTCCCCAGGAAATACAGTCCAGACTGGGCCACTCAGGGTTCCTAGAAAGGTGAAGATAACGTGTATGGGGACTATATATGATGTCGAGAGGTCAGGTGCTGGGCATATGGCTGAAGGTGGATATCAGAGTCCATTTATGTGTTAGCCTCTCGTACCCTTCCATCAAAGTAGCTCCGTCTACTGCAGGTATCTGGTTTGCATCAGGGGGAAGTTCTGGGTTCAGGGTGCGTTTACTGTAAGTATGTGTGTAGGTGTGTGTGTGTTTTGGCCCCCGTTCCTTCACAAGAGCTCACATTCTACAGTGGAAAAGGGGAGTTCAGAGACTCAGGGTTCAGGGTTTTTCATAGTCCCATGTGTTTTTGGCTGAACACCTTTCTTCTCCCATCACAACAGCTCATACTGCCGCAGGTGCATCCGCTGGATGATGTCTCGACAGTCGTTGAAGACACGGCGGATGTTTTCTGTGTCGACGGCGCAGGTGAAGTGGGGGTAACAGTAGTGCCTCCCGTCACCGCTTGCTGTGCTGATCCTCTATAGACGGAGAAAAGAAAAGGGTGAAAAACTATTTCACGAACTAACACATTTGCTGATTGACTGTTGAACTTTTCTCTAGCAGCAGTAGAGTGTGTCTCCAATTTTTGTTTTTAACCGTGAGCCGATGGAAAGCAAACACGTACAGTGCACAAAAACATTCTTGGTCGTGCCATATTTAGCCAGTGAAATGTTTCTACATTTTTGTTAATTGTCAACATGAAAGGAAAACCAAAAACACCAATGTGTTAGTCCTTCTCTCAATACTTTCCTACCCTGTCTGTGGCACTCAGACCCATGCCAATTCATTCCTACTCACACATTTTTAAAAACATGTTTCAAATATGGTTTCATTTTTGGAAAAGGCTAAATAGTTTCCGAGAACAGGTGGGCACTGTAGTTTTTAACAAACATTACTCAAAACAGAGTAAATAGTGCATTAGTTGGGAACTATTTTCAGCTGTGGATTAATACACATTTGGTGCGTGATTTATTAGTATATACACACACACACACACAACAGCAGGTCAGTCCGTATGAAATCAACACCAAATAAACTACAAGTCAAGTCAATTTTATTTATATAGCACAATAACACAAATTTACCTTAAATGGCTTTACAATCTGATCATATGGCACCTTCTATCCTTAGATACAAACAAAGGATGTACAGAAATTGCTGTCCTTTAATGTTGTCCAGACGTTTTACTGTTCTTTTAATTTAACAGGTTTAACCTTCTGCATCATCGGCTGGTTTGGCAATGGTAACAACAGCCAGCAAACTGCTAGGTATTATGCTACCAAACACGGAATGAAAGAGATCCATCCTCCTCATTTAACCGGTTACCATCTGAGTGACAATATTGCCATCCTCTCTGCTCACAAAAAAACAGATCGAAGTTTAAATTTTTCCCACAAGCCATCAAGTTTTTAAACAGGCCATATTCTGTTTTAGGCATGTATACGATACGAGTATGTCCAGTGGTACGAATTGTGATGTTGTGCTGAAAGGCCTTATGATTGTGCTGCAAACAAATTTCCCCACCTGGAGAGAAAGTACCTCTCTAGACCATGGATTGTGAGATTATATTTCCCATTATAATGGCAATGAAGGAACCCACTGAAACAGTGCGTCTCACTGATATGTATTCTCTACCATAGGTGTATGGCAGAGAATGAGCTATGAGGCCAATACTTGTTAGTTCATTGTTGGTTTTGGTCTTATTCATGGGATTGGTTAACAATAAGAACAATAGAAACTATTACCAGACTTACCCTTTTGCATAAAGCACAAAAGCATTCCTGTTCCTACGAACTTACCAGGAATTCATCTCTTATGAAGTACTTTGCCCTTGTAACACGTGGATCTTCTCCAGGCTCTGGTGTCGCTAGAAAAGGAGAGAGAGGCTAATGAGACCAAAATCTTTTGACATGCAGTCTTTCAGATGGGGGATAAGGAAACATGAATGCATCATTTAAATGACCAGGATGGAAACTGTCTTTTGATGGGGGTGATGTGAGTAATTATGTAACAAGTTGAAAGAAAAAAAGAAAAAAAAAGAAAAGAAAAAAAGAAAAAAAGGCATTTTCCACTTCATTGTGATCAACTGTCTGTGTGAACAGAACAGCACAGGTGTGTATTAAGTATGACCTCTTGTGGTCAGTGATGCTAAATGCACTGTCACTCACATATCCAGCTTTTTGGAGGAACAGCAAGTCAAGAGAATGCGCAAGTATTTGCACAGCTGTCTTAATGAAGAGCTTCATAGTGAAAAACAAAACATTGCTTTACACTAGAAGCAGAACTATCACTGTTTGGCCCTATGAAAGCACAGGGATGTTTGTGCATGCTCAGGAAACCTTTACAGTGATTTTTAAAAACTGGGACATATTTGGCACAGGTGGTGGAAAACTGGGACATCATGGTATTTTTCAGAGACCAGTTTCCAGCTGGGACCGTTTGCAGCATCTGGTCACCCTACTTTACAAACAATGATTAGATTATTTCCTAAAAGTTTCGAAGGGAGATATTCACAAGTTGAAGGAAAACAAAAAGGCCAGCTATATACGGCTACTAATATGGACAGTGTTGCTGAGAATTAATAGTGAACTTCTCAACTACATTCACACCTTCTGCCCGTCTGTCTCATTAAATGGCCGTATGAGGTCAAAACTGTCTGTAAGTGGGTAAAACTGTAGTACGACTGCTCACCATCGTCAGGTGTGGTGTAGCGAGCAAATTCAGAGAAGTATTCCTCAATTTTGGACTTCCCTGCCAGCACCTTCTCTGCTAGTAGGTCTTGTTTATTGAGGAACAAAATGACCGAAATGGTCCGCAGCCACCTGAAGAGAACAAAATACTATGAATCAACATTACATACTGAACCGTCAAACTCTGTGAAGAGACACAAGAAGAAATCCCTGCTTGGAGTTGGTCAAATAAATACAACAAACAGCAGATCAGTCGGTGACAGAACCATCAGCAGATGGCATTAAAAGTGTAAATACTTTCTGGAAAATACTAATTATTTTGAAGTATGTGCATGGATCCCAACTTCAAATAAAATCAGTCAAACTTAAATCTGCAATATAGATGATAGACTACATTTTGACATTCTAGGCTCATTACTAGGGCAAATACATTTTAACTGAGGCACCGTGTCTGCTGTGATTTGAGACACGCTGTCAAAGATAAACTTTTATTTGCTTAAACCCTACTGGAACTTAGTAGTACGTGATCTACCCTTGGTTTTAGGGTGTTTGTTGGGAACCCCGCAATGGAATCATTCAAGAGAAAATGCAGGTACATTCATTAAAAAAATAAAATAAAATTTCCAGCCTTTGCACTGGGCTTTATCAATAACCATTATCTGTCTGATGAAACATTTAAAACGATGTTCTGAGAAGGCATTCCAATATTGAATTTATAAATAGAGTTCCTTGTCATTGTGAAACTGGGAATCCATGTAAACACACTTTTAGAAAGGCACTTTCCCCACCATCTTTACAGAGTGACAGAAAACATGCAGACAGATACAGTATCTGGCTCCCTTCACCTGTTGTTCCAAATGTTCTTAAAGAGGTTCAGGGCCTCCTGTAAACGGTTAGTCTGATTGTCCTCTCTGATCACCATGTTGTAACTGCTGCTGGCCACCACAAAGATGATGGCTGTTACATCTGAGGACAAGGGAGGAACAGAGATACGCCGATAAAATCAGACACAGTGGGAGAGAAAACAACAACAACAAAAAATAAATAAAAATAGATATGAACTGGGTGAAGAGAGAGGAAGCAGAAATAAACAGAAATTACCGTTAAAGCACTGTATCCATTTTCGGCGTTCGTCTCTTTGACCGCCAACGTCAAACATACTGTGTGAGTCAAAAAAGCAACATTAGTGTGTTAACTGATGAAAAACTGCCATCATGTGGATAAACTGTACATCAGAAATTCTCTAAGCTCGTCATTTTGTTTATATCTCGAGTACATAGTACATGTTTAATACTGCAGCTATGAGTCAGTTTTGCATGAAATTGTCATATAGTGTTATTTCACTGCCCTTTTCGTTTATTTTTTTTTTACTCACTGGAAATTAACTTTGTCCACTTGGAATCTTGTTTCAAAGATTCCAGAAGTCAGTACTCTGCACCGCAG
>JAVQJV010084962.1:17500-23273 GCA_036024995.1 Gadopsis bispinosus | reverse complement strand
GTGTGTGTGTGTGTGTGTGTGTGTGTGTGTGTGTGTGTGTGTGTGTGTGTGTGTGTGTGTGTGTGTGTGTGTGTGTGTGTGTGTGTGTATGTGTGTGTGTGTTTTGCACCTACATGTGTGTTAGACATGTGCATCTATACTGACAAAAGAGCTCTGTTCAAAACTCATGTGTTTAGAGTGGAGCTACTTATTGCTTCTTCTTGCATCCTTTAAATATGCAGTGTGCTCCGGTCTCTGTACCTCCTCTCTCCTGTTTGGGGCAGATACCCCTGGCCGGCGTCAGCCTCCTCTCCACGTCCTCCTCGCCGCCGGGGGTCACCTGGACGCCCACCTCCACAGGAATGGAACCTCTAACCAGCTCCAGCGACCTGGCCCTGGGAGAGATGGAAATGCCCGTGACCCCGCCAGCCTCCCCAGGCTTGGAAAAGGACCCCGGTCCGCTTCTGGGCCCCCGGCACAAACGGCGCTTGTGCTCGATGAAAACCAGGATATCGCCCAGAGGGAAGTTGGTCTGGCACTGGCCACAAGTCAGCAGATCATGCTCCCCGGGTCCCAACCTCCGAGGGCTGGGGGTGGATGGTTCCAGAGATGGAGATCCCGCCCCTGAATCATGATTGGCCTCAGCTGCAGAAAAGGGGTAAGAGGAGAGCGACAGCTGTGAATCACTTGCGATTCTTTTTTTTTAAAGCCTCGAAGTGAGCGAGAAGAAAAGGAGTGAGAGACACAGGAAGAGTAAAAAATACACAGCGAGGTGTAGTTATTCCTGATAACATTACCTGATGAAAGCCATCTCTCCCTCCCACATGAGATGATCATTACGTTCACAATCGTGTCACTTTCATGGCATAAAACAACGCCCCTGTAAAGCTACCTCGACAAGACAAACACCTGCACAGCTTATCCGTGAGAGATCTGCGTGGGTGGGACCCAGCACATACACTGTATGTATTTGTGTGTCTGTGCTTCTATTTGTGTGTGTGTGTGTGTGTGTGTGTGTGTGTGTGTGTGTGTGTGGCCAGGAAGCTATTCATCTCACAGTGCAGGCTGGGTTTCCGGTGAGGGCCTTCGCTGCACTAAGCTGTCATAGCTTAGACGGCTGCCTTCACCACGTGGGAGCCCCGGCTTGTGCAGAACAAAGTGTAGCGTAGCGGAGGCCACATCCACCAGTGCCGCCCGTGTGTGTGTGTGTGTGTGTGTGTGTGTGTGTGTGTGTGTGTGTGTGTGTGCGTGCGTGCACATGTTTGTGTGTATCACAGAATAAGACATGGAAAAGAAAAATGAGAAAGAGAGAAAAAGAAAAAGAGTAAGATGTCTAAGTGTGTGTGTACATGAATGGAGCAGCTCACAGGTGTGTTCGAACACTGTATTCTCCACAGACAGAAAATCTATAAAGCTAAACCCGGGGTCTTGTTAAGAGAGTAAATCTCATTCTTCACAGATCTGACACGGTCATTAATAACCATTACACAGCCCCCCCACCCCCCCATCCTCCCATCCTCCCCTATGGCGGAGACTGAGTCCCTCAGCTTAACGTAAATCCTCCATGGAAAACCTCCTCTCTTTTTTTTTTTTTAACACTACCCTGATGTACCAGTATGAAAATGTGTCCCCTTCTGAAAAGCCCGGAGGAAACCTGAAGCTCCAGAGACTCTCGGGGCATCTGAGTGAGCGGGTACCCAGGGAGAGGCGTTGATGCTTGGGAGAAGAGCATGGCAGCGCCTGCCTGTCTCTGCCACTCCGCCACTTCTAGCACCCCCATCCCTCCCTCCCCTTTGCCTCTCGTCTCTCTCTTTCTCCAAACATGACACCCTAATAATTGCAAAGATTAGACAAAGAGGGTGTGTGCTGGTTTGTGTGTCCTGGTGTGTCGTTATCACAGCAGAGATCCTAAACTCTCTTATCACCCATCTCAAACTGTCAGGGAGGCGTTGCTCCTCACAAATTCCCAGCCATAACGGTTAAACTCGGGCATTAGGAACATTTTTATTATTTCAAATATTTCTTTGCAAATGTGACTCTCCCCCCCCCCACCCACACACGTTCCAGTCCACTCACTTCGCCCTGGAGTGATGATCCTATGCCAAATATCTTTTTCTCTAAATGGAGATGGGTTCCTGGATGCCTGCCAAATAATTTCCATCTCATAATCTTTGGCGGCAAAGAAGGAACACAAACACATATTTACCTACAGTTCACAGCTTGTGACCATAATTCATATGAAGCAATGTTCCAGAGTCTTCACACAAGCAGCGCGTGCATGTGTGCATTATGTGCAATGCATATAAGCAGGACTATGCAGGGAGAGCGCTGACAACAACAACATGGCTTGATCTCACTTCTGACATCGAAGACAAGACAGGCGGCATAAGACCCAGATCCTGTCGTGCAGTAAATGAGAAAACGGCGAGATGACAGACACCTGGCCATTTGAATTTGACTTTCTCCCAAATACAGTAGGGCCTGTTTGTTAACTTATGGTTGGGTAACACGGCCTGGGGGCAGAAACCTGTAAATTAGCAGGCGTTGGCACTGTCACCATGCCACTGAAATATCGGACATCTTCTAGAAAAAAAACCATATCCATCTCTGAAACCCGCTCACTCATCGGTCCTGAGGCTCAGACCTGTCTGAGAAAAACACAGGTGCAATAAGGAACTCTGAACATGGAATGCTCGCAGGGGAACACCTAAAAAAAAAATTATCTTTTTTTTTTTTTTTTTTTTTTTAAATCAACCGTGGACACAAACGCACATTGAAAATGGAAACATACACACGGAAAAAATAACACTCTAATGTAGCCTATCATCTTGACAGTATCTAATTCCTCTGCATAAACTCCTATGTGAGAGGAACATGCTTGATAGGTAAGGGAGCACAGCAGACGCACTGTCAAACATGCCATCGTCGAGAAGGGCGTGATGATAGCGATGAAACCCAGCTGTCTAACACAATACCACACACACTTTATTTCTTTCTCTTCGTGTCTTTCTGTCTTTCTCTCTCTCTCTCTCTCTATCACACACACACAGAGCTATATTCACCCAATGACAGTCCTGCTACTCTGCCTTATCAAGTGCGAGTTAAGTCAGGCAGCCTTAGAGCACCCCCTATCAGTTTGATGAGGAGAGAGTAAGTCAGTCACTCCACTGCTGCCGCTGCACAATATGTACCAGATGGAAGACACAGCTGAAGACAATGGGCCTCTTTCACCATTATTTCCATTAGTGTAAAAGGTGGAAAAATATATATTCAAACATCTGGCCAAAAAACAAATGCTTAATGAAGAAACAATGAAGCCGAGATTTTTTATTTTTTTATCTCCAATTTATTAAAATGTGCGCCGCACAGCTCAATTAGAGTTGCATTGTAATTTTACAGTAAACATGCTACAGTAAGTGTGACGTCCTCATCCTCACCAGTGGTGGCAAGGTAAAACTAGCTAGTTAGGTAAACCATGCCAAGGTGCATACTTTATATGAGGATCCTCTCATGTCCTCTGACGTTAATAGCCCCTATAAATCCCACTAATCCCTAATTATTCTGTTTGTCCTTATATGCTCTTATAAATCTGATGACTCTTTTTGTTTTTTCAGTGCTGCCTGAGGTGAAGGTGAAAGGCATATAAAAATGCACAACATGTTTTGAAAAGTTCTACTCTTCCCCACGCGGAATAAGAAACTGAGAAAATGTCATTTTAGCAGGATTTGGAGTGTTTGTTTTTATGTAATGATGTGAACGTGATGAGGTTCTGCAAAGCGGCGTTTCAACAGAAACCGTGAAACAATTTTCCGTTGACGATTAATTCCTGACCTTGCACAACATTTTAATACCAGCTGCACACTCTGTTCCTGCTGCTGAAGGCAGAGCAAAGCCAGGGGCACTCATATGACAGTCGACCATATACTGTATGGGTTCAGACCTGTCTCCCTTTCTTTGTTTTCCCCTTCCATTTGCTGAGCTAAAAAGACGTGTGTGTACACACACACACACACACACACACACACACGTAAACCCCACAGGGAAAGTCGGGTAAGATTCACGCTGTCATTGAAAATAAATGAAACCAGCAACATTGCAGATGGTTGCAATCAAAAATTCAAACAACAAGCGGCCTCGCTTAGCCTATCCCTTTTTCTCGGCTGCAATTGCCAAGGAGAGCTGCAACAGTGTGTGTTGTGTAAGGCCAGGCCTGTGCGTTTCATTATCTTATCACCATTTAATCTGTAGCAGTCTCAATTCTTATCATAAATCTTGGATTATCAAGCCGAAAGTGAGCAAAATACGGCTCTGCAGCTGACTGTGACTTGTCACTAAATTACTATAAATGGCTTGCAAGCTATCAGGCATGACATTTGGAGATATAAATCAAATTTGCCAAACAATTTTAAGAGATATAATAATAGTAATAATAATAAAGAAGCTTTATGGCGTTGCTAAATTGATTAAATGTGTTCAGCAATATTGAAATACAGAAAGACAATCTGAGAGCAAACTGCAATGCCACACAGTAAATCATAAATCGCTCACCAGTCATCTCCTGTGAGATTTTCATCCGGTTACCACAATGTGTGTGTGTGTGTGTGTGAATATTTACTGTGGCGTTGCAGTGCATACGGTGGGTTTCTCCCCCAGCATTTGACAGCCATATGGTGCAAATAAAGACGAAAACATTAACTGTTTCACAAGTAGCACGCCAAATCCGGGAGTAAACAGTTATCACGAGGCGTTTCCATGGCTGGATGCAGAAAGCAAATCCTCTGCAATAATCTTGATATTAGATTCCAAAAAATATATATATATATACCACTCTCTAAAGTAGGGAGGCCTGTGATACTAAACACCGGCCGTTCCCCGTTCATGTGTGAGTAATTCATGAGGATATTCCTATGATAGGTTTCATTGTCATGGAAGTGACTCCAAGCTGAATCACTGACAGAGAGAGCCTAAAAAACGCCTGGAGGGGATGTTTGCCTTTTTGCCTGCAAGAGTCTTAATCAAACAAAGGATAAACTGTAAAGTGAAGGTCAAATTCGACTCAAACAGAATAGCTTATTACATGTGATTTGTTAGTGTGTGTGAACACGTACAGTGAGTATGTGTGGTCATGCATTTTGAGAGTGATGTGTGCAGCTTTACAGCATGCGCCGACTGTGTGTGTGTGTGTGTGTGTGTGTGTGTGTGTGTGTGTGTGTGTGTGTGTGTGTGTGTGTGTGTGTGTGTGCACTCGTGCGCGTGCATGCGTGTCTGTCTGTCTGTCTGTCTGTCTGTCTGTCTGCTTTCCGTGGCACATACTTGTGCATTGTGTGCACATTCATTGCAGTTACAGTCACTTGTACTTGTCCTCTCTTGATGTCTGGCCTGGCATGTGGAGTTCCAGTACACAGTCTTACACTAAGAGTCTGTCCAGAAATATGCTGATATTCAGGTTCTCTGTACTTACAAGTAGAGTGTGACCTGTAAGGCCATGGCTGCAGGGCACGAGGCTGCTTTCAGTTACACTGAGTTTCCCCTGACCTGACATGAGGTTGATCATGAAACTCCATTTTATTACTTGTGTAAGGAGATACCTTCTTGACAGGTGACGCTGAAATGTTCTTCAGCCTCTGGACGAAGCTCATATTAAAAATATTCAAATTAAAGTCCACCTTTTTCTTTTTGTTTTTTTTTCCCAACTCAATTTCTGATATGCTGTCCGTATGCAAAGCTCTGGTTATATGTTGACTCAATCAAATTACAGTTTGGTTTTCCCCCAGCGCTCATCAGATCCTCCAGC
>JAVQJV010084962.1:0-12500 GCA_036024995.1 Gadopsis bispinosus | reverse complement strand
ACATTGGAAACACTACAGCACAACAGCTACCTTTCACAGATAGGCCCGAGCATGTTGTCAAGCATATTGCTTTGACTGGAGCGCATGAATTCAGTATGTGATGTTACATGAAATGTCTTCTTTTCCCCCCCCCCATCGGGCCAAAAGAGCAACAGCAGTCGTTGGACACATTGGATGCTGAGGGGAAAACATTATCCTGAGTTCACACACACTCATGCCATCCCTGCTGGCTGCGAGCAGCTCCTTGATCCTTACCCATGGGTTTCTCAATAATACATCAATGTCTCCATTATAGCTTGTATCTGCTGGCTCTGGGCAAAGGCAGTTTAAGATGGGTTGCACGGGGCCAATATACCACAAATGCCCTGCTTGTGGACACAGGAAAGGTTTTAAGTCCAAAGTGTTGCCTCTGAGGAGACATGCACCTCGCGTGGTAAGTGCCATCGCTGAAGTGGAGAGGCCCGAAAACACACCGCAGGGCAAGACGTACACCAGAGATGAGGATGTGCCCAAATGAAAGTTTTGTCCAAGTAACAAGAGACATTATGTCGCCATTATAGCTCTTTTCCAAAATGACCCGTGCTGTAAGTAGATTCCAACCGCTTATAATTCACGTTAAATCCCAAAAAACAAAAGGAGCCCAATGATGGGGAAGCTCTCGCACATCAGTGAACAAAAGTACATGCGACTTAACAGGCTTCGATTCCGGTTCACAACCTTCGCCACAGCCTTTTATCTTCCACTCTTCATGTCTCTCTCGTCTGTTTACTCTTTAAAGAATTCCAAAATTGCATTCATATCTTAAAATAGACCACCATATATATCTATATATATATACATATATAGATATATATATATATAAAGAGAGAGAGAAAACTACACGGTATATAATACAGTTTTTTGAGAACAAAGAAAGCATTTTGTGTACTGGAGGTTAAGTATAAGAACTGGTCACAGCAGACATTTTAGGTGTGTCGAACCACAGGACTGACATAAACATTGAAAGGTCCACTCCAGGACAGCTTGTGGTAATATGAATATTGCTTTGGGATTTGCTTATAGTCGGTGCTTCATTATGCAATGTTTAATATTAATAAAGAAAGTACAAGTATATATTATTCATAAGCTGATTTACTGTGGTTGGTGTTTGTGTGTATGTGTGTGTGGACTTGAGTGACAGATTGAGATGCTCCCTTGCTACGGGCAATACGACTAGACAAGGCTCTTACTTTTCTACAGGACACATCCTGACAATTTCCCCCAGAGTTAAGAGGATTTGTCCGAGCACGGGGTGAATATATAATGCATGCAGATTCCAAATTTTAATTTGGACGAAGTAAATGATTCACTGCCGGCTTTATTCCTAAGTGAGGGGTGGGAGGGGAGACAAAGAGGGCACAAGACGTTGCTCAGATGTAGCCTGCTCTTTACCCCGTGACGTTTAAAGCAAACAAAGGTGACGATGACCACCGTGAGCTCTTGTTCATATCGAGGTTTAAAAGGGTGAAGTGGGCGAGTGAAGAGAGACAAATTAGTTTTGCTTTTGCCAATAATAGTTTTCACCACTCATTAAATCCATGTTTTGATAAGATTATCGCACTGTGTTGCTGCCTGGTTACAAAACGATGCTACTCCAGTAGGTCATCTGCAGTCCACAGCCACAGCCTATGTGTCTATAAAGGATAACAATGATTCAGACTTGACGTGTGGATGAAAGCACGTATAATTATTCCTGTTTTAGTCAAATCAAATTGGTTGCAACATGTCACCTCAACACATAAAGTGAGGCTATGTTTGGTGGTATTCCTTTTATGTTAAACCCTCAGTCAGATTCATCTGATTTTTGCAATGATACGAATGAAAATGTGCATCCATATCTATAAACTATTGTTTCAGTGTCATTTTCATCTATTCCAGCACATTGCACTGCGATGCTGAGGAATTATTAGAAAGTCTAATTTCCTTAATTTTAATAGATTAAAACCAAAGTTGCTTCTAGTCTATAACCTTCAAAAGACAAAGAGAAATTTGCATAAAATGTATCTATTTATAAGTACTCAAAGAGTGCAGGAAATATGTTGCCCCTTGTTGGTTTCAAAAACTTTATTCCCCTTTTAACAAAAACATGCATGGTTTCTCAAATGACTTCTAACTGTTTTTTGTTTTTTTAAAGAGACATCTCTGATATAAAACAAATAAGCATTTGTCGGAGGGCTAATTTAGATTCCTTTATAGTGTTGCTTGCATAATATATCATTCTCCAATCCCTCTTACTCACATTTCTACATCCTTCCACAAATAATGTTGCAGCACTACACACATGGGTGTAATAATAGTGATGGTTTTCTACAAATTTAGGGCCAAATCTTTATTAATTTATAGGGCTACCTGCTCAAACCAATTTGGATGCAATGCAGCTCTGCAACCTGAGCACAGACTCACAGGTTTGTGACAAAATCCAGTATCCACATTCAAGATGTTATCTTAAACTACTTATAAAATAGTTGTGCTAGAATAATGGTGTTTGTTTGCTTTCTTGGGAGTTGCACTTTGAAGCCATGTTCAAAAGAATACTTTTTATAGGCATTAAAGTGATTTTTCTGGATGGCCACCAGGTCAAATCGTAGACCGCATGTGTCAAAAAGATCCAAGTCATAGCCGCCCAGGTCCACGAGTAATTATTTGTCGCGCTCTAGTGGTCATTATCGGATATAACACAATGTCGGCTTACTTCCAAGAAAACATTACCTCTTCCTACGCGTGTCGTATTAAGGTGAGTCCGGTAGCAGGAGTAGCAATTAAAGCGCTGAACTAATTAAGTTAGCAGAGGAAAAGGCGAAGAACCGGAAACGTACCCACAGCACACGTGTCTCTGACGTCCTGCGTAATGACGTCTGCCAGCAGTCTCTGACGTCGTGCTCCGTAATGGCGGTGCCCTTGTCACAATGGGGTCCGGTTTTTTGATCGCTCGTTAGCCAACTCGCTGTGAATAAGTGCGGGTTGCTCGTACGGCTGACTGTGTCGGGCGATTTACTCCGGCGGCTACATGTTAAAGGTGAGAGCCGCGCTTCGTAGCGAACACACGGGCCACAATCGAGCGCTGGCTGAGACCTCGAGTGGAGCAGGTTTGCTAGCCGGGGCTGCTAGCCGGGGCTGCTAGCGACGAGCCTCGCCCGGTTGTCGAGCCTTTATTAATTCAGTTTTAGCGCGTCAGTGCACGCGCACACCGTCGCCTACAAATAACCCACTTCTGTCCACGCACGGGTGGTTATTTGGCAACGTTAGCTCCGCGAAGCCAACTTGTAAGTTGCCATTAACGCTAGCTCGACTAGCGTTACTGAATGCTAGCAATTTTCCATGTACCGATTCGGGGAAAGTCCTTCTAAGTTCTGTATGACATCCACGTTAACGTATCAATTATGTCACATGCTTAATGTTTAGCTGTATTCTCAGCGATAGCCGTGATGGGACGGGCGGTGTTGTGCCAAACGTGCGTTCTTTTAGGATCAGTTTCCCTTCCTACCTCTTTAATTGTGTGTGTGTGTTTTGGTTGAAGGGATGTAGCTATTAAGTCTATTGTCTGTCCCACACTCCAGAGCAGAAGGTGGCGATAATGCACCAATAAGCTGGATGCCAACCGCCGTAAAACTAGGAAGAAGAAGAAGGAGGAGGATTTTCAAACTGCAAAGAGCTAGCTTAGTAACCTCTACAGAAACTGGACATGAGGAAAACGCAGGTTGGCAAAATGTGACCCTTCCCACCTGCACAATTCAGAGTTTGGACCACGAAGAAGTGCTTTGTAAGCGAACTACACCCACTGTGTCCAGCCGCTGTCAATGAAAAGTACAGATCCCAAATATATCAGCTTTATAGCTCAGGTTTCATGGCTGTCACAGGGTTGCCAACATAATCAGCAGTCTCCTCTTTATTCCAGAGTCAAGTAGGGGGGACTGATTCTGACTGAGATCCCTGGTAGCTCTTATGTTATAATAAAAGCATAATTAATGTTGGACATCAGAGTCAGTCTGCCTGACAGTTTGCCGAATGCTGCCAGTTTTGTAACTGCGCTCTCTGTTTCTGCGTTGTAACCTCACAGTCCAGTACAGCGGGTCCATCCACCGTGTCCTCTCCTCAGCCAATGAAGGAATCCAAGGACAACTTTTCAATGACCGGCCAAACAATTCTGGACCACATCAAGCCATGCTGGTACTGGGACAAGAAGGATTTAGCCCACACCCCATCTCAGTCCGAAGGCCTGGACCCTGGCACAGAGGCCCGCTACCGGAGAGAAGGGGCCCGCTTCATATTTGATGTGGGGACAAGACTTGGCCTGTATCCTTGGTTCTTTTAGTTTGTCCCCTGATGATGAACAAAAGACATAACTATGAAGACATTACAATACACTAATACTGTGTCCTGTTGAGCTGTGGCTTTTTCTACTTCTCCTATACCCTGTTACAGGAATTATATTAATATGTAGTCCTATAGACATGTTTGTGATCAGGAATCAACAGTGAGTTGTTGTGTGTAATAATCTGAGAAGCAGCACAGTTGACGTGAAACGTCTTTTTGTTAGGATATATTTTCCGTCGCTGCTGAATAAGTGTAAATGCTTTCCGTGCTATCCTTGACTTTTATCAGACACTACGACACGCTGGCGACTGGCATCATATACTTTCACCGCTTCTACATGTTCCACTCCTTCAAGCAGTTCCCCAGATATGTAAGTTCAGCTGGTGGTTGTCCTTACGTGTTCCTGTTCCTGGAAGTGGACTTAACCTGTGAGATTAACGGTGTGGTTTGGGTCTCAACAGGTGACCGGTGCTTGTTGTCTTTTCCTGGCGGGGAAAGTGGAGGAAACGCCTAAGAAGTGTAAAGACATCATCAAAACAGCCCGCAGCTTACTGAACGATGTGCAGTTCGCCCAATTTGGAGAAGATCCTAAGGTTTCTGCGTTTTTTCGTTTTCCCCCTCTTGTTGTCTTGAGACGTTTTCCCTGTTTACGCTGGCCAACAAGGTACAACCGTACTATGTCAGTCAATTAATTTCTTTTGGTCACTGAGCGCAGAAAATTAATGTTTTGAATGCAAAATCCTCTGTAAAGCAGCTTTACAGAGCCGTGACATAATATCATGTAGCTCTAGACAGGAAAAAGCGGAAACATGAAGGAAAGCTTGCCGTTAAGCCGCTGAACCAAACAGCCATAATCTCGTGTCATAGGATTCTGCCTCTCATTCCCTCCAACAGCTTACGTGGGACACTTTTCATGCAGTGAGTGCAAAGAGCAGGGGTTCGTACAAGGTCTTGAAAGTTTGGAAAATGCTTAATTTTAACCGTTATGTTTTAAAGGTTAGGAATATGCTTGATTTGGAATATACTTCTTTTTAAAAAGGATTGACACAATCACTCATGTAAACCAACAATCTTTTGATGAGGGAAATTAAATGATCCCGTTGTCATATTTGTTTGTCTTCTGGAATTTATAGTAACAATGAAAGGCTTTAAAAATCTGGAAATTTTGGTACCTTTTTGTTTTTTATAAAAGTTATTGAATTTTGCTCTTAAAAAGCTGCGCGAAAGGGTCACCAAGAACCCGCTGTGATGTCGGCAGGTCTCCGTCTTAGCTAGCCCACGGAGGTTTTGATTAAACTGAATCACAAAATTCGGTCAGGAAAGGACTAGCGACGCCCAGCGATTGGTTGTCACCAACACGGTATATTTGAAGTATCTGTGTTTCCGTCCACAGGAAGAGGTGATGGTGTTGGAGAGAATTTTGCTCCAGACTATCAAATTCGATCTGCAGGTGGAGCATCCTTACATGTTCCTGCTGCGCTATGTCAAGCAACTCAAAGGTGAGCCTCAGCGAGTGTGATCCTTTTTTATGTATTTTTTTATTTTTTATTTTGGAATCTAGAGTGCTTATTGGTCTATTTTTGTCTTCTTAAAGGTGAGAAGAATAAAGTGTGCAAGGTGCTACAGATGGCGTGGACCTTTGTCAATGACAGGTGAGCAGCTGGCCTGTAAACTCTCTTCATGTTACAGATTGGCTTCTTCTGTAGTGCAACGTATAGGATACGCTTTGTATTTAAAACTATCGCTTAACCTGCTGCCTGGCAAATGTGCATTGATGAATAGACATATTACTAAAACAGGCTTTAAAATCTGGGAAGCATTTACTTAGAAAGGTTGAATTCTGTGTGTGGGGGGGGTCATATTGCCTAGTGGTTTAAGGCAAGACACCACTTCCCCGACTCAAATCAAGACATCTTTCCTGTCTGCCTCTATTGTGAGGTAACAAGTAAAGGCAAATTCCACAAAATGAAAAGAAAAGGAGCATATAATAGGATAAAATCAGATAATAATCTATGTTCTAGTCTATTTTCCTCATAGCTGACAAATCTGAGAGACGCCTGTAGCCATATTTCCTGTGTCCTGGACAGCCTGTGCACCATGCTGTCCCTGCAGTGGGAGCCAGAGATTATTGCAGTAGCTGTCATGTACCTGGCCGGCCGCCTCTGTAAGTTTGACATCCAGGAGTGGACCGCCAAGCAGTCGTCCCGCCGCTGGTGGGAGCAGTTCGTCCAGGACGTCCCAGTTGAGCTGCTTGAAGGTGCCCGACGCTTGACGCCTTTCCTACAACGCTTCGTCTCCTTTCAGACTTGTCCCAACAAAAACGCGCCTTTGTCTTCCAGACATTTGCCACCAGATCCTGGACCTGTACTCCCAGGGAAACAAGCCCATCCCTCAGCAGATACAAGAGAAGGCATCTGTCCTCCAGGCCCCCGCTCCTCCAGTCCCACAGGGACTACCACCAGTCGCCAACCCTCCTCCCCCACCACCAAAGAAGACATCCCCTCAGGGAGGCAGCCCCGCATGCCAGCTCAAACGCTCACATGTGAGTATGTGCTTGTCTAAATCCATGGTCAGTGGAATCTCCCTCAGTTTAAATTTCTACATTTGTTCATTTAAAATGTTCAACATGATCCTATAACTTGTGTATGTGTTAACTTTCATACGCTCAAACACTCGCTGTAACCCACCACAAAGTGGGAACTGAGTATTTGCATATATTTTTCTCTTTTCTTTTTTTCTCAGACATCCCCAAAAGATGAACCAAAAGCTCCAGGTAAGACATTAGTTAAACCTCATGCAGGCACAATTCTGCTCATGTGGGTTTTAAAGCAGCTGAATATCTTGTAAATGTCTGTTCATCCACCGAAATACATCCAAGAAACGTTTTCTAATTTAACATGACATCACTTTAGATAAAGTCTTAGCAAGGTTACAGATACAGTGTATGCACGCTGTAGAGTCTAAGCGCCTGGGATTTAAGCATTTTGCTGGCAGGTTTTGCGATTTTCTGATTATTAAAGCCTACAGCTTAAGTTCCTTACTGCGTTAACCGAGTTGAAATAACTTTTGCATCTTACTGACTGGGTCTGTTCCATTTACAGAACAAGTCGGATCAAAGATTCCGAGGCTGGAGAGCCCTATGCCCCCTCTGCCTACGTCGCAGCCTCCCCCAGGTAAGAGGGACTCCATTCCTACCCGTCTAATTTGGTAGGACGTCTGAATGATTTAGAGTTGCTGGCGTCTGTGCCTGTGTGCATATGCCACCAGATAGGCCCATAATGAGTAGCCAGGACCCTCTGCCTCGAACTCGAGCTTAGAAAGCAGCCCAAAGTCTTTAGTCCTCTCAGTCAGTCCTCTTACAGTTACGAGCAACTTGTCTGGTCATTATGTTTCCAAACGCACGCATACTCCTAACCTCTCCCAGACCAATCTGATTAGTGCTTAAGCCTGATAATGAGCCCTCCTATGTCGCTAAAGGCTGGCAGTCTTGGTCTAAGCTGTGTTCTCACTGTCTGGGAATGGAAAGGTTATTTGAGATCACAGAGATGGGGGTGGGGGGGTGAGTACCTTTGTAGTTTTTACAGGAAACATGATGGAAAAATCTTTAACAAGTTGCTTTCTCTTCGCTCCCTAGACCGCAAAGCCCCCGCTCCAGTTCCTCCCACGGAAGCGGAACCAGGAAGTGAAACGGCTCCTCCCCTCCCGCATGCTCCACCTCCACATCAGCCACCTCCCCTACCCCATCGGCCTCCTCCACCTCCGCCCTCCAACTACATCATGTCCACCACCAGCTCCTACATGTCCGGAGAAGGCTACCAGAGTCTGCAGTCGATGATGAAGACAGAAGGTCCCTCCTACGCCCCCATGCCGCCCAGCTACGCACCCCCAATACCGCCATATCACCCTCACGTCTATCCACCACCTGCAGCACCACCTCCAGGCCCTCCGCCTCCTTCCAACTACCCACCACCAAACTTGACGCCGACGTATCCGCCACCGGGCTACAACAGCTACCCTCCACCACCACCTCCACGCATGCCGCCGGGCCACGTACCCCCTCCAGTTATAGGTCTCCCGCCTGCTGGGTACCCTCCTCCACCCCCTGTGCCCCCAGGACAGTCACAGGTGCCCCTCCCTCTTCCACCTGGCATGCCCATGAATCGTGGAGGGTGGATGAGATGAGAGTGCGATAACAGTTTATGAACTGGATCTGGGATGAGCCACAGCTGGAGAGGGAGAACAAACGGGGACCGGCACTGAAAAACTGCAGTGAGAATCCTGAAATATTTTTGAAAGGGCTTGTACATGTACAGGATGGTACTTAATCCTGGTTCCAGGATCTTGTAACAAACAAACACGGTCCACTCGTTGTTCTGGAAATGTACCAGAAAATATTAGCACCCTGAATTCTTTTTGGTTTTGTCACACATGCTCATTCGCTGGGGATGAAATGTACCAGTTTTACTTTTCCTTTGATCTACTTACAGGTCTTTATATTTCCTTCTATATTCTATCACCCTGGTGTGCTTTTGGTTTTCACCAATTTCCAGTCGTACCAGTGTCTTTCCCTTGAAATCAGCTTTTTTCCCCCTCCACATTCCCACTGCTCGAGGAAAACGTGGTAGAAGTATTTTTCACGATTTTGTTCAAACGTGCTGTGTAACCTTTTTGTCATTACTTTCCATTCTGTGAAAACACTGACGTCATGATGCTTCTGCTACCATTAGACGCTGTCATTTTATTTTTATTTCCTGTCCCGTTCTTTTAGTGAGTGCACTGCAGACAGTATTACATGAACTACAGTACATCAACCTTCTTATCAAACCAATCATGTGTAACACTGGACAAAGGTATGTGTGTACATATCTGATCTTCTCATTTTAGGCTTTTGTTTTCTTTTGAGAGTTTCGATCCATATGTGCCTTAGTCAAGCTTCTCTTTTCTGTATCCTGCACGCAGCTTTGGTTTTGTGTCTGAGTGGCACTTAGGACAATAAAGACCTGCTTTTCCTACTTTGAACTAAGTGTGTTTTCTATCAGCATATTGTTAAGTTGCTTACTATTTCAACTGTTTATCCATTCTTAGCTTGTTCTAGTCAAGTCAAACCAATTTTATTTATGTAGTCCAATATCCCATGTTCCTCAAGGGGCTCCTGGTTGGGAATCACAACTTCATAGGAAAAACAACCTGTACCTTCACTTCCAGTACTATACCAACAGAGGGCAGTCTAACGCAGCTACTGAGTTAAAACATGCCTGCAAAACTGTTAGCTCCATCAATAAAGACAGCACTCCAGTCTTATTAACCAACTTTGTTTATTTTCTCCCAAATTCTTCTAAAGTGGCCTAGTTTGTTTTCTTTTCACCTGCCAAATATTCATCTTATCAGTGATTTTCATGAAAAGAAGTTACAGCCATGCTAGTTACTACAGGATTTGACATTTATACTGTAGATTCTAGGATTCGTTACTGTGGTTTTAGCATATAGGCAGAAAAAAGTAAACACTATAGCTGTTTTTTTTGTTTTTTAAAAAAAAAAGAAAAGGGACAGTTGGGTTCCAAATCTAAACACCATGCAGAAAAAGGATGTGGCACATTTAAAATCAAATGCCATTTATAAAGTATTCAAAATGGTATCATGGATTCAGATCAGTTCCTAGAAAAAAGGACACTTTTTAAAAAAACCATACTTTGATTTAGTTTTGATGCATTATTTGAGAGAACAGAGGGGCATGGCAGGCAGCCTCGGAGATGTTCTAATTTGGAACAAATAACAGAGATGGGAGAGCCCGAGCTGTCAGCCACTAAACCTATTCAAATAACTGAGAAAAATACGACTGTTCAGTTACTGATAGCACTCCCATCTCTATCTGACACCTGGAAATAAATACTTTGACAAACAAGTGTTTGTTCATTTTGACATCAAGAAATACTCATTTTTAAATGTTAACAGGAGACATCTAAGGGAAGACATATCGCTCATATTCTAAGAAAAAAGATTAAACTTTAAGAAACATGCGCTGCATAAACACACCTGCTGAATCCATGACAACAGAAAAGGACTTAAGAGCTTAAGAAAAGTAACTTTTTGTCTAAGGAGATATAAAATGATAAACAAAAGATAAAGAGCAATCCAAAAATGCCATCCAAACTGAACTTAGGGTTTAGTATTTGGCCTTGAAAGGTTAATTACCATTAATGGGGATGAGACTTCTCGTATGGATTCAGCGAATGCCTTCAGCAGTCCTCAACCGAGTTGTAACCAGGGTTCAACAGAGAAAAAAAGAGGAGTCACAGGCAGATGCTACAGCTGCAAGGGAACCATTCAGTCTCCTTCCACACACGCACACGCACACACACACACACACACACACAGTCACCAGATGGCCAAAGGTAAAGCTGTAGCCCCCCCAACCTGAGAAAATGATTGTCAAGCATGCAAACAGCATACAATTTTAGTTAATTTCACAAAGTAAGAAAAATACCTATCCATTATCCCGTGGAGATGGTTTGATTCAGAATGGCCTTGATGCAGTTTAAGAGGTTACAGAGAGACGGAATAATAGCAATTAATCTGGAAAAGGATTAAAAAAAACCAAAACTAAAAAAAGATGACTTTTGTTTTCTAACCAAAGCAAACCCTGTTTAAAAAGGTCCGGTTGTGTGTGCTTTACAAACTAAATAATTGATCACGTGGCCACGCTACGATACAAAATGGATAAAAAGTAAAATCAACAATAACAATGTAGTGCTATAGTTTTATACACAATATACACAAGTTAACAGTGATCTCTAGACTTCATTATCCATAGGCGCTAGGTCACAGTGGGTTTCACATTAGTTAATACTTTAGAACGCTAATGCTAGTTACACTCGTTGACCGCTAGGGGGGCGACACATGTGACAGGAGCTAGGGTCTCTATAGGAGGCACTATCAAAACCTATCTGAAGACACCGCCGCAATGTTGCCTTCGCATTCCAGCAGCACGTGAAGCGATTTCTGCTGCTGCGGCCTCATCAGGTCTGTGCTTGAAACCATGTCGTAGCGCTCGCTCAGTGAGGCGCAGCTGTGCTCTAAGAGGACTAAAAGTGGTGCGTGTGTGTTCAAAGCTTTCACAGAGAGAGATCATTCTGTCGCTGGAAGCCTCCACATCAATGAATAAAAGCGGCGAATCAGTGAAACTAGCTGCCAGTTGTCAACGCTTCATAAGCTCTGAGAGATAAAAACATATTTGTACACATGAATAAGAGACAAATGGGTCCATTTAGTAGCTATCTCAGCCAGTCTTAGAGTGTTGGAAAAACGCTGGGTGCTGTAGGCAGCAGGGAGCACGGCATGATGGGTTGTGTAGACGCAGGTAATGAGAGGTGTTTTCAGGTGGTTCGCTGGTTGCCATGCTACAGCGGCCCTTTGAACTGGTTCCCAGAGAGGTGCTGTCTGACGGACAGCTTTGATCCTGCTGCATCACCCAGCTTTCTCCACACCACCTGCAACCAGAAGCAGCAGAGAGATGTTGAGAGGGGAAGAGGAAGAGCGAGAGACGCAGAGGCAGAGAGAGAGGGGAAGAGTAACGCTGGGCAGAGGAGGAAGAAATATAGAGACTTTCTTCTTCAAGAGTGAAAACTTCAAATGTTAACAGTTTGACTTTGAGCTGCAAAGCCTGCACACACACACACACACACACGTGTTACGGTAGAGCTGTCTCTGAATCTCTGTCCCCGGGTCGCCGCTGGACTACTCTCTGGTGCTGAGATCTCTCTGCGAGTGAGTGTGAGGGGCCCCCGGGGGACCCCAGTGATATTACAGAAGCACTATTGTAGTGCTAATGCTGTAGCGCATTCCTCTGCAGGGCCCGGACAGCCCGGCTCTCGTTGTCTCTCTAATCAGCTGACCTTTCATCCCGGACCGGGCCTTTCAGCACCAACAGAGAAAGATGGAGGGAGATGAAGGGGGAGGGCAGAGGAGAGGAAGAATGGTGGTGGTTGGGGGGGGGGGGTCTTTTCCCTGCCGCTCCAGTTTAATTTCTCTGACAGCACTCAAATACGAGCCGCTGCTTCATGCTTCCAGTTTAAAGTTGGCTCTGGAGCAGAGATGGGGGGGGGGGGGGGGGGGGGGGGGCGGTGCCCCGGACCCGGCAGCCCAAAATG
>JAVQJV010084952.1:0-11976 GCA_036024995.1 Gadopsis bispinosus | reverse complement strand
AGAGTGGCAGCTGCTCACCTGGTGTGTGTGTGTGTGTGGGGGGGGGGGGGGGGTTCTGTGAAGAGACTTTCCCCTGTTTGTTTGTGTCTATTTGGCCCATCTACCTATCAGTGCACTTGGCTGCAGTAGACGCACACTCAGCAGATGGATGCAGGCTTGGATTCATTAGATGAGGACTTGCCTTGTGATGTGTGTTTTTATGTGTGAGTGTGTGTATGTGAGTGTGGGGGGGTGTGGGGGTGGTGCACTGGTCAGCAGTTCTAGAGGAGAAACCGGACTCTGCCCCTCATCTCATACTCTCTCATGTATTATGTATGCTTTTGATGTCCGGCCGTGAGCTTGGCTGTGTGTGTGTGTGTGTGTGTGTGTGTGTGAGCTGCATGTAGCCCTGAGAGATCCAAAATGGTATTTATCTGCCTTCGGGGGCCAGCGCTCCGCAGGCCTCTGGAGACATTCAAGGTCTTATCTGGATTTTTTTCATCTTCAATGAGGACTGATGAGACACAGAGATTAGCTGTCAATAGAATCCATGGTGTTCACCTCTGCTGACCCAAGAGTACTTGAGGAAGTCTGAGATGTTTACAATTCAAGGGCCGCTTGCATTCTTCAAGTGACTTGTGGCGAAGTCGGAAGTAAGTAAGTACAGTTCCGCACCGTCTCTGGCCCGTCGAGCATTCTGTTTCCCCATAAGTGTAACAGCAAAGATCCTCACAGGCTCGTGGAACATTGACATCGTCTAAATCTAAAGGCTCAGTGCATTGCCTTTAGCGTTTAAGCTCAGCCCGGGACTTCCAAGGCATTGTTTGCACAAAGCGTGATGACATCAGATCCTGTGTGTTGGGTCAGGGAGTGTAGCACACACACTCCACAGTAAACATAGCTGTGTGAGGACATTTGGCTTTTCTGTCAGAGCTGATGTTGCATCCTGGCACATGTAAGGGCATGGAAGTTAGTGGAAGTATTAGGCAATACCTTCCTCTGATATCTCCCTCTGATTCCCCCCCCTTGTAAGAGCAAGGCATTCAGCTTTCTACAGCTCGGAGCCAGAGGAAAGGGAGGGCTTGTGCTTGTGTGATGTCACATGCGCGTTACTACCATGTTCTCAATCACCTGCTGCAAATGTTACACGTGTGCTACAGGCCCCCGAGTGCAAGTACATATGCTTTTGATAAGCATTGTTCCCCATTCTCAGAAGAGGAAGCGTGAGCCGGGAGGTGTTGAAAATGCTGAGCCTCCCCCCAACCCCACACACCCACCCACACAGACCCACACCCACCCACACCCACCCACACACCCACACACCCACCCACACACACACACACAGACACACACACACACACACACACACACACACACACACACACACACACACACACACACAGAAATAAAATGCAGACGCTGTATACAAACACTGAATCACCATGAGTGACAGCCGTGCCTGTTTGCACTCATCCACCCTTAGATATTCTTGGCAGGGTGCAGTTTGGTTGTGCTACATGCACACATACACGCATGACGGGCTAAATTTGACTCCCCACTTCACTGCCGACATTTCTGCTTTTGCATGCACGTGGACCCGCGCAGATGCTTTTGCCGCCCATGTGAGCTTGGCGCGTCTTTCCACCCTCACCTCTGAAATCAATGTTGATCAGGATTGTTAACCTTTCTCCTCTTTTCCATGATTAGTGTTAGCCAACAAGGCATCTCGCTTGTCACACACTGGAAGCTCGCGCCTGGAGCTCGTACACTTATATTGCTCTATTTTTCTATATATTTAATCTTCTGCTGCCTTTTATAAGAAGACGGCCTTCAGTAGTGTAAATCTTAGAATTTCACCATCTTCAAAATGTCTAAATTTTGGCTATAAGGGATGTGTATGAATGATTTAATAGTTGAAATTGATCCAGCAGGTATGGGGACTCAGACCTTTTTGACTTTCTAAATTTGGCTTACAGTATATATTTAGAAATAAGCTGCATTGTGGTTTTAGTTAATTTAAGTCTGTGGTATTGGAATATTATTTAAGAAATGGTCAGAAGAAATACCAAGAAAGCTGAGAACATGTAAATGTATGAGAGCGTTGTCTGTTTAAATTGTGTGTTTGTCGCATACAGTACCATGCAGCGGGTTGCCATGCACTCATTTCTGCAGGTAATGCAAGTAGTTACTTAATTTCTGTGTCAAGTGTCATAACCTGGAGTCATATTTCGTTTTATTCCTTTTTTCCCTTTGCAGATGTACACTTCTATCCAGTTAGACGAGCTCCCGTCCTGAAGCGTGCCCGTTCTCTGCTTGATTTGCCCCTTCACAATTCCGGAAGAGGCCATTATTTCCTCATGCACTTGGAGGGGAGGTTAGTCTTTCCCATACTTTCCTGGCTTCTTTTCTTAGTGTGTGTTTGTGTGTGTGTGTGTGTGTGTGTGTGTGTGTGTGTGTGTGTGTGTGTGCATTGGATGTGCCTGCGTGTGCTTGTCTATCTTTAGACAGTTGGCATATTTGCACACGTTCCCTCTATGGGATGGATTTATGTGTGTCCGTGAATAGAGATGTGTGGAGTGCCAGCCTCGTCCTACATGAGTCATACGGTGACGCGGGCGACTCCATTCACTTACACGCCTTGCCCAAGCACATGGCTCTCAGACAACACACTCCCTGCCTTCACGTGCTGTCCTTCACCCTTCCTCTCCCACTGTTCCTTTGAGCCCTTTTTCTTTTTAACCCTTTTACCAAGAAACCCACCCATTTCCTCATCTCTGCCCGTTTGCTTCGCAGACAATGGCAACCATTGTTATTCCCTGGTTTATTTAAGTGCCCGCCGATAACCTAGTGTCATTTGAAAAACAACGAGCTGAACAGGCAGGAGATGAGCTGCTCTTTTCACACAACTCATCTGCTCCATATTTTCCCATCATGCAGTTATTTATTTTTCACTGCTTTCTGTCCCCATGAAGCGTGCCTTTTCCTGCTGCTGGAGGAGGGTTTTCATCGCCTCTGCTGCAACTCAAGGCGGGGTCTTGCTGGAGCTCAATGTAAACATGTCCCGACTGCTCATCATGGCTGCTATTAATAACGAGCTGTCTGAGCAGGAGTTGCTTAAGAGCTGGGGGGGGGGGGCGGACATTTGCCACAAATTCCAGCAAGGGGGTAGGGGAGGTTTCTCAGAAAACTTGATGCGTGTGGACAGGGTTGGAGTTCAAACACAATATGGGAAGCCTCTCACCCAGTTCACACACGTGACACCAGTAGCTACTTTCCCAGTGTAAAGCACAAAATGTTCTACTGAGTTCCCAGACTGTAACAAAGGCTGGCATGTACTTGATCACGGCTGCACTGTTAATTGCCAGCGGCAGCATTACGAGACGGCCTGAGAAACCTGGTGTTACAGGTTCAGTGACCCACATACTCCCAAGTGAAATCTCAGCTTAACCCATCTTTCTCACTTTGCGCCGCCTGTGCGTTTAACTCTGGTCTAGTTTGTTCCACCTCTTCCGTCTCCCTGAGCTCCGCCACCCCCACGTGTGCCAGTCGTAGCAAGACCCGACCTCGGCCTGCGCAAAGAACCCCGGCGGGAGCTATTTTCCAAAAAGTGCGTCTCAATATCTGTGATCGCACCTAAAGATTTGTCACCTCCTCTGCAACCACCCCGCTTCCAGTAAACCTGTTGAACGCGCAGCGCTCACACGCTGCGTTGCTTTGGCAGCAGATTTGGTGTGCTAACAATGGTGGCGCTTGTGGTGGCACACTTTTAACGCGGCATGTAGGCAGTGAGACGGCAAACACAAACAACAGCTGATATTGTAAATCCCCACCGTTTCAATTTGCTCCCATGCCCATCTGCTAACCCGGCCATCCTATGCCCTTGGCACAGATTGCTTGTCTACAAAGTGTGTGTGTGTGTGTGTGTGCGCCTTATGTAACTGCCCACCTTGGCCCCAGTAAAGGTGTTACTGTAACACGTTGCTTACCGACTGCATGTGAGCAACCGCTCACATGGGGCCTGCGGTTCGCCCTCCTCCCCGCCCTCCCCCTCCAGGTGTTTGGATTAGCGGAGGAAGGACTGAGTGGCGGGGAGGAGCAGGGAGGCCCTTAATGTAAACGGACTCCTCTGCTGTCACTGTATAGCCCACGTCTGCCTGTTTGCTACCTCCTCTCTCTCAGTCCTTAATGCACATTAAAGCATTTACTGTAGCTTTATAGATTAGTTGTAAGATAGATTTCTATTGGATAATAATTGCAACCAAGTTACTGCCATAATAAAATAATCTACCGATCATTTGACTCGATTCCAAGGTGACGTCTTCAGGAGTCTGGGAACATCCTCGTTGCTTGTATCATCTTACTTGCTCAACCAGAGATGTTGCGATTGGACACTTCTGTGTGTGTTTGTCAGCAGTCAGCTTGATGGGTAGTTTATGAGGTTATTGCACAAAGACGACCCCCTCCTTCTCTTTTCTCGTTGTCTGTCAGTTCACTTCGTCTTTTGACACTCTATACAAGAAACGGGAAGTGCTCTTTTTTGTTTGCCGGCTGTTCACACTAATTCAGCATTGAGGGCTGCAGGCATAAGCTTACTGACCTGAGTCAGTGTGCTGTAGACCACACGGTCTGTGTGTGTGTGTGTGTGTGTGTGTGTGTGTGTGTGTGTGCATTCTCGTTTCTATAGACAGGTACACACTCGGGTGTTTGTGTGCATTGCTTACAGGCGTTAAACAGGAGGGCAGGAATATGAGCCCCCACTGCCCCCTTTATGGTCACTTGAACCAGGGCGGCTCGAAACAGATGGATGGGTCTGTTGACACTAATCCACTGTATGAGGTGAAGGAGGTGGCCAGTGTTTGTGCACTCCTTCCCTGCCACTCTGACCTACTTAGCCAACAACTCGTGTGGCACTTAAGCAAGCCCATGCAGATTTGGTGTGTCTTTCCCAGAAATTTAGGGGACCGTAAGATTGCAGCGTGTGTGTGTGTGTGTGTGTGTGTACCTGTGTTGAGATTACACCCTGAATCCATCATTGATAAATTTTTGTGGTGTGTGCTTTATCCTGTGTGTGTTTGTGTGTGTGTAGGGGGGGCAGGAAATGCAACAGGGTCATTGTAACAAGTGGCAGTAAGTACAGAGCTCCTGGGTGTGTGCGTGTGTGTGTGTGTGTGCTCCATAGCTGTTGACTCTATAAATTACTTTAAAGAACAGTTTGACCCAGGAAGATTATTATTAACGGTGGGTGATTATAGCTATTACCTATAATAAAGTAAAGTAATGATGTTTACTGTTCAGAATGACCATGTTTACCATGCCCACCATCCTTCGGTTTAGCATGCTAACATTAGCTACGTAGTAATGAACATAAAGTACAGCTGAGGCTGGTGGGAATGTCAGTAGTTGAGCAGGTATTTAGTCATAAACCAAAGTATTCGGACATCACAGTGCTTTCTGCATGCATTTACATGCCTTATCCAGATAGTATACAGATCGCAAGGCAGGACTTAAATGGGATCAAAGTGATGCCATTTCACCAATGTTTTATGTACTTTACCTATGAAGGCCTCTGAAGGCATAACAAACACACTGAAAATTTCACCTTGACCTAAAACAGCTTTTGCTAAGTTATCAAAAGACCTTCTGCCCTCATCACAACTTTCTTATTTCTTATCCTTACAAAACAAGGGCTTGCGTCTGTGAACCAAGGTCCTACGTGTTGTTTGAAAGATGGTGCATACGACATGTGGTCATTGTTTGCACAGATATCTGTGAGACCTTGGTGCAAAAGATTCACCAGAACAGGTGGGCTCTGTTTGTTGCTGATTCTCTCTGTTTATGTTTCGCCATTAGAGAGAAGAGGACAATCTTCTGCGGTACAGATAACTGAACTAAAAGAGAGGAAATGCTATGGTGCTATTTAAGCTGTAGACAGCGGTGTAAATGTTTGAGGAAATTATGTTGGCATCTACATTTCACTGAATATTCAGGCGCAAAAGCTTCAGAGACTGAATCCTAATGTGTTGCGATATGCAACATCATATGGCAGTGAACCTCTTTGTTAATAACGAACATATTAACAAAGCTCCGAGACATGCGTTCTGCTGTGGTAATTTTCCTTGCTCTAGTTTACGTCCAGAATGCCAGAGAACGTACAAAAATAATGCGTAAAGTGGTATTTCTAGATGATCAAATATTTCGAAAATGTACTCTATATTGCAATTGTTATATATATGAATTTGTTAAAGCTGATTCAAACTTAAGCGATGACTTTTTTTGCGGGAAAAGTAAATGTGCACACACTTTCAACAGTTGACTGGCTCAATGGGTATGTCTGTCTGTGACACGCATTGAAAAATATTAAAATACATGTTTGTTAGTCTCACAGGGTGTTCTGTAAAAAGCAGGCATTCCATGTCTTTCAGACTCTGAACGATGGAATAAGCCTTTATGTTAACTCAAGAGGCCCAGGACAAGGACAATGTGAACGCGATCAGCTGATGCATGCCGTCTCATTCCAAGTGAGCTGCAGTTGCACCAGTGCAGCGTAAAATCAACTAATCTCTTATTATATGAAGTTTGCCAGTTTCACGTGAGGTCAACTTAAAATATCTAGTGAGAGATATGTCATTATATAAAGACACATGTATGTAATGAAGTGTGATAGATGCGATTTGACTGTAATTGGTAGTAAGACAAAAGAACTATGATAATGATAGGGTTTCTTTGTTATCTAATTGTTAGTGTTACACATTTCATGGATTACTTTATGATCCTCCATAGCTCCATTACAACTGATTCAGACCCAAGCCCCGTGTGAAGACCTTTCACCCATCTTTTAATGTGCTTCAGCTGTGAAGGCCTTTTGCGTAACACACCCACCAAAACTAAGTGACCAAACACGTTATTAATAGATATTTAACTTATTTCACAAGAAGTCCTCATTATTACTTTGTGTTCTGATTTCTTTCTCTTACAACACAGTCACTCACGTCGGTGCTCCAAGGTCGCGCAGATGTCTGTTTGAACGATGACCACTTGTTACAGCATGTATCGTTTTTTTCCCAGGATTGTGAGGGGAAACTTATCACAGAGAGCAAGAGACTGAGTGAGAGAGAGAGAGGGGAAGAAGGAGAGCATGTGATAGAGAATGATGGTGAGCTACAGAGACATGGACTGAGACACAAGGCCTATCATTGTCTGAGAGCTAGTGCCCGGCTGGCACAATAAGCCAGATCCACATGGAGGCCTATGAGGAATCCAGGCTCATGGCCCAGTTCTTTGTCTGTGGCAGGAAGCCATTGACACTGTGGCGAGGGATAACATATCCCGATACATGTCGGTCAACGGGGCACTGTGTCTGCACCTGCATCCATTATGTGTCCATGTGGGTCCCACTATAGTGGGGACAGAGGCGGGCGGATATCCCTGTTTGATTCCTACACTACTCTGTTACCTAAACATAACCATATTCGATGTTATACCTGAACACAACCACCTAAAAACCTCCATCAAAATATATTTATAATGCTGATCATTTTATTTTTAGGTTTATGAATCCGTTTTTCTGAGTTTTCTTTTGCTTCTTTATTACATACATGACATAATGTTTAGCCACGGTACCTGCGTGGCTCTATAGGTGGCAACGTTGATCTGTTGGACAACTATTGGATGGACTGCCGTGAAATTTGGTACAGATCGCCATGGTGCACCGATGATGTATGTTGATTATTTTGGTGATCCACTGACTTTTCCCCTAGAGCCACCAGGAGGATGTCATTTGTGGGTTTTACCAAAATGTCACAAAACTAACTGGATTGCCATGAAATTTAATACAGACATTCATGTTCCCCACAGGATGAATTGTAACAAACTATTGAGCTCCTTTAACTTTTCATCTATGTGCCACCGTTGGTTCCAATTATTTGGTTTATTGCTACTTGCAAAACTGATGTTCCCATTAGCCTTAGCTATGCTGTTTGTTTTATGAAAATGTGAGCAAGTTCAGATAGGTTCAGATATAAAAGACTATTTACAATACTCAAATGCCAAATGTGTACATTGAGGGAGTTATTGGTTGCTGTAAAATCCTCTCCAATCCATAGTGGCCGTGAAGAGATCCTCGTCTGCCAAGACTCCCAACAAATTGGAATGCATTCTGAATTTCAGCTAAAGCGCGTATGACAAGAATTAGTCAAATTAAGTGGGTATTTTTACAAAATGACCGTCTCTTTAGTATGATATTCCCATTTTCTTTTTCCATGCTGATCAAAACACCGTCGGTTAACCTACACACAACTACCAGAAGATGCCCACTTGATTTGTCTCCACGTTATTTTGGCTGAGCTAACAAATTTGTTTTTGCTCACAGCAATTTTGTCCCCCATTTCTTACAGCGTAGTGGCGTTACAAAGTGGCTGCCTGTAAGGAGAGAAGGAATGGGCACAGCGACCAGTAACACTCTCAACTTACATAGTTAAGTGAGTATCGTATTAAAGGAGTATTTAAAGGAGGGTTAGATGAGAAGATCAATAGGCTAAACTAAAACATTTTGTATGTGGATTGTGTATGTGAGTGTTTTCTGCCAGTGCGTCTCCCAGTGATGTTTAGTCACTTTGACCTCTGAGCCTGTTAGGTAACAGTTTTTTTTCTTTTTCTTTTTTTTTTTGTCTTCTGACACCTGATCCCAGAAATAATCTTACACAATGCTCTCTGGAATGTCCACTCACTACCCACTCAGGTCTCGCTCACCTGAGGCACGTTGCTCGCTGCTTTGCGACGGACTGGATCGAACTGGATGGGAAACCAGGTTCAGTGGCCTTGTGTGTGGGAAGACGCATTGGTTACATTGTGACACACTCCGGAGCTGTGGATGTGTGTGTGACTAACAACAACAACATGAGCAAACGATGTATGTCGACAGGGCTCCGATCTGTGTGTGTCACTGGATGGAAGTCATCACAGTTTGTTGTCTATTCGTGTACACTGAATAGGACGTTGTACACAACATGCAATGCTCCAGCTGTTTGCCAAGAAATATAACCACTGTACAATCTGTCACCCACCGACGTAAACAACCCCCTTTGAATTCTTGCTTTGTTGCCTCATCTCTCTCTTCTATGCAAAGGCCACTTAGATAGCCCCGTTCTGCGCTGTCAGTCTAATCCAAAAGGTTCTTTACACGTTGCGTAACAGGCCGCTGAATGCAGTTCAGCTTCTCTGCTTTCAGATCGTATTTTTCTCAGAGGTTTATGTCCTCCCACCTCCTGCGGTGTCTCCTTTCCACTGTGTGCAACACGTGTGTCACTGCTCCCTCGATATGTAATTCATGCCCGTTTTATTGCTCTGCCGGCCAGGTTTCAGGTGGACATGTGCAGATTTGTGTTTTAAATTGTGCAGCATTAACTGTCTTTGTTTCCAAACATGTTCAAATCATTGACTGGGCCAGGAAACATTGAAATGAAATAGTGAGCTACTTAATCAGCATTAAACTGCACTTTTACGTACACTTTACTTCTCCCCAAGTCATAAATGATATCTTGACTCATCAACGTGGCATCCGTGACTTACTCCTCTCTCTTGATATGTTCATGCTTATCAGCTGTTGATGCGTAACCTATGATTTAACTTTCCTGTTGTGTGAATGCACTGCTGTCTGCCAGTGTGGTGTGATGGAGAGGAAATGTGCTTCCCCCAGTATGTGACACACTGCCGACTCATAACGGAAGGCTGTAGTCACCCCTCCACTCCGGTGCGCTCAGCTGTTGCCGGGGGGCCCCAAACAGCGTCTCTGCTCACATTCCAGTCTGAGGAGGGAATGAAAATCAGCACATCATCTGCTCGCTCTCTCTCTCTTTTTCTGACTCCCCCCTCCCCCCTCCCACCCCGTACCAGACATCAAATACCACCTTTGTTTTTGTCTCCTTAAAAGGTGGCCTTGTTTCTGCCACACAGACTAACAGTCATGGCACCGCATTAACACCGGGGGGAAACTATCTGAACCTGCTGATAGATAACGGCTCCTAGGAGGGGTCGCGGCAAAGACACGACATTCCTGCAGTCGGCCGTTGAGGCGGAATCGAAGCCAGCTGAGACATGTGACTGCAGTTTAGTCCGTTGGTTTGTGATCCCACAGGCTGCTATATATGGTCAGCATTCTTGGAGCAGAGAGGCGATTTCCTCAGAAGTCAGAGAGGAAAAAAGGGAGGAGGGGTGGTCGCCAAGAGACAGAGCCATGTTAGGAGGGCCAAATTAGAATTTTAAGCATGCCCTCCTTTGCTAGAGCTCCTCTTTGCCTCTGATCAAGTGGCCCTACTGCACCCCTTACCCCTCTGTTACCCCACGGCCTCAAAGGCCTCAGCTGTCTTCCTGTGGCATGCAGGTTCACTTTAGGCTCCGCTACTGAGAAACATAGTTGGTGGAAGGGTAAGAGTGAGGCGGGGCCGTGTTGAAGAAAGTAGGAGGGGCTGACCTACATTTTGCCAGCATGGAGGCGTTTGCACTGCATGCATAACCACAAGGGGCTGATTGACTAATACCTATGTTTGGTTCAAATTATGGCTGTCAGGCGTCACCAGACAAAGAACACCAGATGGTGGCTTGAGAAAGCATTTTAGCATGTAACAGCATTTTGCCCCTATTAAATTGGTGAACAAGACAAAACACAGGTGATTTAACGGACATAGATGTGTCCAAAGAAAGCTTTGCAAGCATGTTAGCATGCTGCCCACGAACAATGTCACAGTCTAGTGTGGCTGTAGACCTGTGGGCTTGTTTGTACTGCAGTTTGAATATCAAGAGTGCTTGATCACTTCCTGGCTCAGCAGCTTCCAGCCTGTAGCCTAGTGCCAGACCTCTAAATCGCCACCCACATCTGAAATGGGTCTGGTGATGTGTCCATTGACAGCTGCTTTTTTTGCAGTTGGAGAAATTGTTGAGCTTGGGGACATCACCTGTCTACATAGATAGCTATCTGCTATCTATGTATCTATAATATAAGTCCATAAGCATGAATGAGGAGATCACAGCTGTATGTTATAACTTGACTTACAGAATCACTTAAAAACTCCTAAATGGACATATTTTTTTTTGATCAAACTGAAAAATGTTAAGAATGAGTGCTTCTATCAACGAGTATTGCAGCTTCCAACATTGTCAACTTAAACTGACATACGTACATCACTCACCACTGATTGGTTGGGGCAAAAGTACACGTAATAACGCCCCCTCCCAACAAGAATATCACGCAAATAACATCAAATGTTTATTGTAAATATACAAATGTGGGCCATACACGTGATGTTATTTGCTTTTGTTCCTGCAGCTTCTTTCAGGAAGGTCGTCTGTACACACTGATCTCAAGTATGCATCATTAAAGAAAGTCAAGACAACATGTTCAGATTTGATCTCTGCGATACTTAATGTTTTACTCTTTGTTTCCTTGTTCCTGCCACTCCCATTGTCTGTAACCAGATCAGGGAGTTTGCCGGCGCTCAGACACACCAACAACACCTGTGATTGTGACTCTCCACAAGGTCACTAATGCTGGAGCCCTTCCAAAGTCAACAGTATGCATAACACATAGCCAACTGCCATTTCCATGAGGCTCTGTGAAAAGAAAAAAACTGTTTAGTTTCGAAGTCCGTTTGGCCTCAAAAGGTCTACGGAAAGCCGACGAGGCTTTAAGCTTTTCAGTGTCAAGCTTAGTTGCAGACTGTCATAGGAAGATCTGTTAAAAAGGTTAAGAATGTCTCGTGTTTTCGTTCTCTGGCTGAAACACATGTGATCACATGTAACTGCTGACCTGATTTTTAGCCATGGATGGGGAATGGAAAACAAAAACAGAGGCAAAGCAAGTGAGGGTAATATGCCCTGGGCTGGCCCTTCCCCCATGTGTACACACACACACAGACACACACACACACACACACACACACACACACACACACACACACACACACACACACACACACACACACACACACACACACACACACACAC
>JAVQJV010084939.1:0-13743 GCA_036024995.1 Gadopsis bispinosus | reverse complement strand
TATAAAACTCTGCTGACAGTTTATAATGAAGGCATAATGAAGCATTTACCAACAAATGTAAAAACAAAATTTACTAACAAATGTGTGTCTGTGTGTTATAGTTCGGAAATGGAAAATGTTTATACAAAATCATTGAAATACTGACACATAAAGGCTGTAAATAATTCCACAAAGACCTCAATTTTTAAAACAACCAAACAAAAAAAAAAGTTACACATCAGTCAAGCCTTCAACCAGCAGGGGGCAGAAAATCCTCTTTAAAACAAACCTGAGTGAGTGCCAAAAAGCAGGTCCATGAGGCAGGTAATTTTAAGGCACTCTGGGGTTTTCTGTTGATTACTACACCTTTGGGTTTAAAAAATATATCCATCCCAAGAGACGGTGGCAAGATTAAACAACTACGCCTGCCATCCCACATGTCTGTGCTCACTCGCTCACAGACACGCCCCTGGAAGCATAATTGAACACACTCAAAACTGAGCAGCAAACGCCGCACCCAGGAGGGGAGCCCGTTACCTGACATCCTCCCCCTCCTCCAGTATTGACAGACAGATGGTGCATTTTTCTTCTGTGTCTTCATCTGCGCCCTCATCTTCGTCTTGCTTGCCATGCAGCTTTCTCTGTTTGTGAGAAACATTTGGAAACATGACTTTTGATATGCAGCATCGACCAGTAAAGCTGCCTCAGCAGACTCATTACATATAGTTAATAATCCTATTTATGAACTCTGTTAAACACATTAAACTGCTCAACTAAAACAATATGGAAACGTTACAAATACGTGTTACATTTGTATAAAAATATATTATTGCCTATAAGAGGTAGCTATGTTTAGAACAACCACTTCAACAAAAAAAAAAAAGAAGAAATAAACAACAATAAATTCCTTTGGGGACAGAGAGAATGGTCATTTTGTCCTGAAAACAGAAAAACGTTCTATCTGTTGTCTATTTGCTAAACAAATCAAAGTTATCCAAATCAAACTTATTCTAGAGCCGAATTCCCTGGCCCCCAAGACTAATACTAACATCTACTGTACATGTGAGCAGAGACATGTTTCCAAATTGATTTGTTCATTATTTCTCACCGATTCTGGGGTTGCGTGCATATTTTTCCCAATAGATGCCCAAGCTTCAGGGGTTAACTGTTGGTCAATGTCTCTCTCCAACACCTTCTGTATTGGGTGGCAGGGTGTTAGATTGCTTATTTAGATACATTTGGAAACCTCTAAGGAAACTCTTCCCCAACAATGTCTTCACAGCTGCAATCTCACACACTACAGTATTTTGCTAAATGTTGGAAAAACATCAAGACAAGCACAAAAGACCACTGCGCACTCTGTCCCAGAATAAACTGTAACAGACATGCACCTACAGACTATACACATATCATCAAACTCCCGTGAACAATATATGCATAGCTACACACACAGTCTTACACACAAGTCCTCACCTTTTTGTACTTGTGTGGGTAAGTGCACCTCTCTATGGTTCCCTGAGAGGCTCCTCGGTTCACAGTCCCCAGTCTTTCCTCTAAATGCAGCAGGTCCTGAATGGAAGCCGTATAAACAAACTTCTATGAGAATGACAGACACATACATATTTTGGCACAAAACTGCAGCACACCTGGGTAGATGGTTTCTGCCATGGTGCTTTTTACCGACTACAGGCTGGCTTTTCATTCAATAATCTGAACCAGTTTAGTGGTGACTTGGCGAGTTAGACTTGTTTATAAAAAAGTAAATGATCTCCAGCGCTTGGGGATCAAACCACCAACATTATATTTAGTGGCCGATCTGCTCTCCCAACTGAGTTACAGCTGCATTGAGGACGTTGAACTGAGCAGAGTCTACTAATGAAGAATGGGATACATACTATATCCTGCTTTCTCCTTTCTCTTTCTTTCAATATGCCAGCTGCGTTTATGCAAACTCTAATTTGTATTTTAAATACAAACTCTAATGTGTATACTGCTACTATTGTTATGTGTCCTCGTAATTACTGTATGAAAATATTGATGAGTCATATGATGATGCGAGTCAAGCAATTTTAAAGCTAATATTGATGATGGAAGTGATGAATGAAACGATAATACGGTTACTTGAGTCCTCACCTCATAGGTTCTTCCAAAGCCAGTCATTCGAGATGAGATGTACCGAATGTGCGGGTAGGTCACTTCAGATATGCCAGTGTGCTGTGAGGGGTGAAAGAAACCGTGCACAACACATTTTGCTTTACTTTGGGAAAACAATTTCTTAGACTAATCTCAGCATGTCCCTCTCATAGATGAAAGCATTTTATCCTTCTGGATCAAAGGGCTCCTATATATTGTGATTTCACAGTTCTTTATTTCATTTGACAGGGTCTTAAGCTTCTGGCGAGTGCTCAATATAATGTATGCTATTAGTGTATATGTGTTTGGGTAACTGGCAGTAGAGAAAGGGATACATTTTCTCACAGATTAACATTTTTTTGGCCACTTGGGGCAGTGGAATCAAAGTTGTGAACACACCATTGATGTACAGTATCATCGCCTTTTAAGTGGATATGACGTTAGTGTTGTCCGTCCAGCAACAGTTATGGAACATTATCATTCCTTTGGAGTCGTGTTTCTGTCCACCTGAAGTCCAATATTCACTCTCTCCTAGCTCTGTTTTTAGTCTCCACCAGCTCCTGAGGGAAATTTTTGGCTCTTTAGTGACTAAATGTTCATCCACTATGTTCAGCAGCTAGTCTCCAACTGTGTCTGCCAAAAACAACGCTTTGAGCGCAGTAAAAGTGATCAAAAACAGTAAAGTTGTGGGCCAGAAAGATAAACAATTAGCTGAGAGAAGCTGTAGATTAAAGGAATAATTCTCTGTAGGTTCATCACTGCAAACAAACTCTTTTCATATTGTGACATTGTTTTCACATTGTCATTTGACACATTATTATAAAAATACAGATCATAGCCGCTTTAAGGTTAACATTTTGTCAAATTCTGATTGCTAAAAATTTCTGTGTAAACTAAGTACTGGTGGCAGTTGTAAAACTAAAAGTTGAGTTAAGAAGAGAATTTATTCTAAAAACAAATTAGAGGGGCTGCTGAATGTGTTCGCATAGCAAATATGTAATGATGAAGGTCATATACAGCTCTGGAAAAAATTAAGAGACCACTGCAAAATTATTAGTTATCTGGTTGTAATGAACTCTGCCAAGACTGTTCATCAAAATTCACTTGCATATCCTTTGGTTCTACTTCACTATCCTCTAATTCTCGGCGTGCATGCTGTGCGTGCTGGGCCAGTGGGCTCAAGGCATCGGGTAAGCAGCAGCCTGACTTCATGTGGACTTGCATTGATGCTACAGAGGAGAACTGATTGTAGGTGACAACTAATGTTTGGGTGTTAAAGGGTGGCCAAGGAAAAAAGAAATATCAGGAAACTGTCGACTATATTTGCACAGGATCTGTCACAAGGCTTGTGGATTTGTTGAGTGTGCACTTGAAATGCCTGATGAGCTACTATTAATTGCTAATGCATTATTCATGTGGTTCACCAAACCATCCTTGAAATAACTGATGTTATAAATAAGGGACCAACACCATTAATCTAAGCCAGGCTTCATATAAAAGTGATTCATTCTCATTTATGCTAATGTATGCCTGTGTGCTGAGGGTGTCTCTCACCATGAAGGGGATGGGGAAGTGGTGCAGTCTGGGGGGAGGGTGGTAGTGGGGCAGGTGGGAGTGCAGGTGCCCTGAAGGGTACGGTGCCACAGTCACTCCAGCCTCGATGCCAAGCTCCCTGTTGACAAACACATAACAAGCGATCAGTCATCATTACGTCAAATCTTTCTCCAGTTGAACTGAACATAAAACCAAGGAACCATAGAATCCCATAAAAAAATGTTAACATTTGATTAGCTGACATTAAACTTGGGTTAAGTTCGAACTAAAACCAGCCGTCCGCCGAGCCTCATTGCCTCGGATACTGACCATGCTGTCCTCTGCTCAGGCTGGCGAGGGTGGGAAGACATAGTCTGCGGCACATGGATGTGGTGTCCATGGCCGTAGTTGGGGTGCATTCTGTGGGGGTGTGGAGGCGGACGTTCATGTGCTCGTCTGCATGGAAAAAAAAATACAGGACATTTTTACACCAACACAAACACTAGGGATGAAGGAAAAAAAAACGCTTGGTCATGACAATACTCACGTGGGGTGCTGCATCATCCTGCGTCTCTGTACCTCCATCCTCTGCAGCATCTCGTGTTGATGGAGCCTCTGCACCGAGGCCCCCAGTGCCGGTATATGGTGCGGCAGGGTCTGGTGGTCCGTAGGCAGGTGCTGGGCCAGTGGGGCACTTGAACTAGAGAGGTGGTGGGTAGACAGGGGAGGGGGAGGGGCAGGGGGCACAGCGTGGCCTGAAGGGTGGGACGGCAGTGGCGGATGAAAGGTGACAGTGTGGGGAATGACATAGTCACCTTGTGGAGGGGGCTGAGGTGTAAGTTGGGGGTTCCCATGGGAATGAGGACAGGCGGAGGAGGGCTGATGGTGCAGTGAGCGTGCTAAAGGGCCATCTGGGGTTGAGGAAAGAGAAAAGAAAAGAAAAAACAAAGCCAACACTGTAGGATAAGGCTGCAAATAACAGATATTTTAGCTATTGTTAATAAATCCCATAGAAGGAGTGAGCATCGATACTTTCCGACTTTTCTGTTTGTTCTTGCTGAAGATGGAACAGGTCACAAATAAAGATTTTTATTTATTTATAAAAAAAAAAGGCATTAAGGAAACAGAAAGGTGTTTATGGCATTGACTCAAAATAAACTACAGCGTCCATGTTCACTCTAACCAAGACACATGTCAGCCAGAACAACAATGTGGCTCAGTGATGTGTTTTTAATCATTTTTGGATGTCCAGCTCCCTCTTGTTGTCTTTGGTTGAGAGTGATGTTTTATTTCTTCTACAATAGTTTTTGGTCAACAATGGAGCTCTATGGCAAAGAGGAGTAAGCTACACAGGCAATAGTTGCTAACAGGATCAATTTGTTTTTGGTGTTGGTAATTTCGTGGGATTTGGTAACGTGAATATAAAATGTCACAAGATTTATTTTTTAAAGGAAATTACATGCCAGCTGACAAACACCTTGGCTCATCATGCTACAGATGATGCCTTTGGAGCATTTTTATTTCTCTTATTGATACGACAGGTTTCTGGCAGAGACGAAACAATCTGACTTCACAATTGTGAGTCATCCATTTAATAAATATTCATTTTTCATTAGCATTTTTTTGTTTCCGTCGTTCTTGCTACTTGTCCGAGCAGCAGTAAAATGAGGCGGAGAGGCAGGAGAGAGAGTGGCGAGTTTTGGCACCAGCAGCAACTAACTCTTTTACTACATCCCCACCAGGGAGCCTTGTCACACCGCTTTACTCCCCATACTGAGCTATTCTGAGTAGAATGAACCATTAACTACTTCTGCCTGGTACAGTTCCCACAGCACATGGCACATTAACCATCAGGCTCGGTTTAATTACTATTAGCATTAGGTTTTAGGAGTGCAGCTGCCTGCCAATTTTCACATGTACTGTAGCACACTGCAAATGAGAGAATTTTCCAAATGCAGAAGCTGACACTTGAGTTCGCCTGAAATTAAATAGCTTTTTGCTTTGTTTGATACAGCATACATATCTGCTCTGTAAATCTCTTGTCCTGTGATCTCCTTTGAGAGAGAGAAAATAAAAAAGGGAGAAATTTCATATTTTTTGGTGTCGTGATGGCGCACACCAGTCTTGCATTAATTCAACGGAATACCACTCCAGTATCATCTACGTAGATGGATACCTTACTTCAATACAGCCAATCAAATATTGCGTAAAGCAGTAACATCAGCGGTCTATCATGGGAAGAGCAGATGGTCACACTGAGACAAACAGCAAGTCTGCAGCTGAAGTTTGTTTACTTTGTCTCTCGTTCCCTACAACGCAATGCTGGCACTCTGGCAGCCGGCCAGCTGCTGTCAAACTCAGACACTGACACGCCCCTCCATCCTAAACTAACAATACATTTAAAAAACATAATTTTTGACAACAAAAAGGGATGACTAAATGTGATTTCAGTTAGGTCTGAATTCTGATTTGGAAAACTCTTTCCTGTAGCGCATGAAGCCGGTGTACTCACAGGAGGGGTGCATGTAATGTCTGCAGGGCTGGGGTTGTGTTTGTGGCTGGGGCTGAGCGACCACAGAGGAGCTGAACGAGTCCACCACAGCTGGCTGGCTGGGCCCAGGGGTGGCCTGGGAAACGTAAGCAGGAGGCCGTGAAGTGGAGCCTGGGCAGCACGGGTCAAAGGCCGAGGTGCTGCCATGGAAACTAGCCCCGTTGTTTCCACCGCTCCGAACACTGCTGTTGCTCAGGTCCACTGGCAGAGTTTGCTGTGGAAGGAAGGCAGAGATGTTACAGAAAGAAAAGAGAGACACAGACTAGATGAGTCTTCCTTTAAGGACATTTTCAAATACAGTCATGCACAAGTCAAGCACGATTCAAGTCATACACCATGTCCAATTAAATCTTCTTTTCACTGTAGTATTTTTCTTTGAGTGAAAAATAATACATAGGCAGAACCTTTGAGTATTCTCTTTCCCTCAGTCTCTCTCTCTCTAGCTATATGCTGTTTCAAGATAGAAAGCTCATCTTGATGAGTGATAAGTGTTGGACCATGACCTTCACTAACTGAGGGGGTGAAGGATAGGATGATGCTTTGACAAAATAGAGGTGGAACCATATTATGGAACGATGGCAAGGCCATTTAAAAACTTTGATACTTAAAATGTGACCTTCTCACCTCATTCACATAGTATTCATTCTTCAACAAAGAATTTATTCAACTACTACTTGTCATAGATTAGTTCTTTTGTGCTGTGCTTATAATGTGTAACCTACTTCTTGATGACAATTTCGTCATACTGAATGCAGCATGGACTTGCCTGGTCATGGTAGAGGCCTGTGTTGTTGCTGCTACTATTGTTGCTGCTGCTGCTGACAACAGCATAGGGTGCGGGCAGAGCACTGGGTCGCTCCACAGGGCAGCTCAGCTCTTGAAAGGGCAGGGTGCCCGGGGGCTGCGGTGCTGGGTGATGGACATGGTGGATGAAGTGGTGAGAGTTGCCTTGGCCGTGACCGTGGCCGTGCTGAGAGCCACTGGTCTGCTGAGAGGACGACGCCTGCAAGCAGCTTGAATGGGAGTGGCTAAGGGACAGGTGACCAGGGGATGGCCCTCCGCATGGGGAGTGCTGCTGACAGCAGGATGGGAGTCTGGGCATGGCCGTGCCTGCGTTCTCTCCTGCTGTACCTGACAAACCTGGTCTGCCGTCATCTGATGAGAGGAAGTTATACGATTAGGACAAATATAGGGTGAGAGAGCAGGTTGGCATTTTAAAGAGCAAAAAAAAGCAGAAAAATAAAAAGACCAATGGAGACTTGTGTCTACACAACATATAAACCATTTTAATTAATATCAGCAGCTGAAAGGAAGGAATTTTGGACCCAAGCTGCCTGAGAACAAAAAGGTCTGAGAGAGCTGGTTTCAACATGTCACGATGTCCTGTCTTACCCTCTGTGGCTGTGCAAGTAGAGCCACTTGGCCTCTGTGTGTGCATACTTTCAGGTATTGAGCCTGTGCAGCTAGTGGAAGGGCCTGGGGCATCATTGAGCTCTGAGGTAGAGGCATGATGGGAAGATGATGACGAGGACGACCTGACTGTTTGAGGGTGTACGCTGCCAGAGGTTGTTGGCACAACTGAGAGATCTGGGGAGGTGTTCATTTAGAAAAGAAGCATTAATGACAACTAAATCAGAGGGAGAGCAAATTTTCACTTGTAAATATTTCACAGAAGACAGGTCTGTTGTTGGGGTCTGACTGTGTGTTCTGTTTACCAAATCCCTCAAATGCTATGTTAGTCGTCAAATTAATTTACAATTATAGTCAGCAAAGCCTTATGAATTTAACATAACAACATGGACATGTACCAGTTATTACTTGCGGATGAAAATGACTTGATTTTCAAAATTCATGTGGCAGCCTAAAATCCAACTTGACACTTTGTCTGGACCGTAACATGTGCATACTTGTCTGCTGAGGCTTAGCAGCTGAGGAGAAGAGCAAACCTTATTGGCATTCCAGTGTGAGCACTCCATCTGCTTTTCATATTCACAAATTAATTTCCCCTCTTTCTCCTAAGAAACGCAAATACTCTAATACTCAGTAATCTACCATTTTACTATCCGTCATGGGCGTGGGCTAATAAAGAGATTGACATTGGACTCGAGTCACACGAATGCCTAAGGTTACAAAGCATTCATCTTTTACAGAAAATAAAGTACTTGTGTACAGTGAAAAGAAATGCAAATTGCAAATAAATACGGTACTGCTTAGGGTTAATGTAGTTTAATGTAAATGGTACCTGAGACTTATGTTGAAATTATGCAGTTACCCTTTAAAACTGACAAGGTAAAAAAGTACTTGGATGAAGGATTTTTCACAACGTTTATTCTTACCATCTTCATCGACAGTGAGGTCCACCACCTCGCCAGCATTCTGACGCAGTGGTTGGATGACCGTGGAGAGTCTGTGACGTCCACGTGGCTCCTGGAGACGATTCTGGGAGCAACTATTAGCCCAAATCCTGCCAAGACCCCCCACTGAGCGTGACCTGTTGACACACAGACATAAAAAGAACTATTACGGCCCACTGCAGTACAGGACCGCCTGTCTCTCAGCTCAGTAAAGCATTTGCTTTGCCAGGGCCTGACTCTCAAACTCCTTTCCAGGACTGCGTTGACAAAAGGCCCCTGGAGCAAAGGTTAGTGAGGAAGCCACAGCGGACAATTCTGACAAAAGCATTTAGATCTGGTCTCACTAACTAGTGAGTAGAGAGGATTTTACTACAACACAGAGCCCCACGCTGACCTTTTATGTCATATGTCACATGTCATAGCAGGATAGGTTTCGGTGTAAATACTCATGTTAACAATGTCTCAATGTATGTACAGCCTTTATTAATGTTATCAATGTGTAATGAAATGTATAAATGCCCACAGAAATGAAAGTTTAAAGAGAGTGCTTGATTTTGTCTTGAACAGAGGTGGCACTCTGAATACAAAGTGTCAATATCACACCTAATGCAGTTTGTTTAATAATGCGAGCTAACATGGCAATCGATCTTTGTTTAGCGTATACAATTGCATTTGTGGCAAGACCAAGATCTTGCACATCTCAGAAACCTAATACAGCTGCAAAGAATGAAATACACACAAAAAAAATCATTAAATGTTTAGATTGGCACATGCCTAATTTCAGCTAGCAGAGCTCTGCATGCACGACCACCCCACCACTTCCATCTAAATCTCATCATTCTTTCCACCCACACTCCTTTTCTTCTATCTTGCTCAAATGCTTTTGCCCTGCCTTTGGCCCTTCCTCTTTTCTTCTTTTTAATTTTCTCTCTCAAAGGCTCCTGTCGCTCTACCCCTTGCTCTCTGAGACTTGAGTGAGAGGCCAGGGAATAGCTGCATTTCCCCCCACAGTGCTGTAAAGCCAGCTGATCAGAGGGATGAGCCCGAGGGACACGAGACTAGAGACTGTATGGGAGTGCCGTAAAGATGGACACCATGGAGCTTTGTGGCTAGGGGGTTCCACTGCTGTTCCCAGAGAGTGTTAAAAATGTTTTATTTGTTTCAGAAAAAACAGTGGCAGAGGGAAAAGGCTGTGCATTGAATGCCAAACGCACTGCACTGTTAACTACAACTTCATTATATTCGTGACTATGGAGCTTTTGGTGTGTGAAATTAAATTACAGCGATTCTTATTGATTAAATCATAAAATGATCATAGAAATGATCATTGAGTGCGATTCAATAAATCCTTACTGGGAGGATTTTTCTCCCCGTCTTCGAATGGGTTTCCCGCAGACCACAGAGAAGACAGCTCAGGTGAATTGGAAACTTTAAATGGGCTCTTGGTGTCAGTTCATAATGGGTCTCTTTGTGTTAGCCTTGTGACAGACTGTTGACCTGCTACAGCATTTCACTGACCTTCAGGCTACATGTCACTGTAAAAAGGAAAAAGTGGTTACAAGGAATAGATTAATTGGAATTATGCACTTGTTTTTGCAATAAAAGAAATAATAGAAAACATTTATTAGACCAATACTTTCAGTTAAGTTAATAAACTTCTGTATTTCAATAACTTCAACAACTGGGATTATAGAACAAAAATTGTTTGGTGACTTAGTTGTTGATCAATTGTGAGCACAGGAGTTTAAAAAAGTGTAAATGCATAAATAATAGTATTTAATGCTATGGATTGGTTAAATTATTGATCTATTCCTCATTATGCAGAAAGCTAAATGCTGAAAGAGTCTGGCTTTGATCACATTCCTCAGATGTGTTTTAATGCAGGAAATGCCTTTCTCGCTGTTGTTTGTGATAAGGGGGATTCCCATTAGCTCATACTGTCTGCATCCAATTCAATTTCCTGTGAGACATGCTGCACAATGGAATAAAAGAGAATGCTTATTAACTTTCATATTTCACAAATGGCTAAATACACATGCACACACTTGTGACTACCCACAAAACACACAGCAATGATGATGGTAAGCAGAGGGGGGCGTTTGGTGGTTGTGTTGGGGTCTAATTGGCCAGGCTCCTCAGCTCTGAGTTGATCCCAGGGAGCAGCACTAGCCACTAGGGAAGGGTTCCTAATTAAGGAGACATGGGATTATTTTGTAAATATCTGTTTACCACCATGCCCCCCTGAGGGTGGAGGGGTAGCCAAGAGGAAAACAGTACATTGTAAACATGAACACTATGGGAATGGGTGTCTTGACAAAGCTGAGGTTGTGCCAAGCCAACGTGATGTGAGCCACATGCCCCAGGGATCAGAGGAGCGCTGAGGATGGAGGGCCGCGGTAATATAGAGTAAACTGCTGGTTTGGGAGTTAAAGGGAATGAGATCATACAAGTTAGGAATAGCACTGTGTAAGAGTGGTAAACAATGTGAGGCATCAAGGTCTGCACTGATGAAATCATCAGGTTTGTCTTCACAATTAAGCATATGATGGCGTCACTTTCTAACACTCAGCACTGAGTAGAGAACTGGCTGATATAGAAAATACATCATCATGATATATCAGCCAGTTCTTTACTCAGAACAGCCTGAAAGCCTTTTATGTAGATAGAGTATATTTTGACTTATGAAACACAAGAAGGAATAGACTACAACAGCCAGCTTTCTTTCTTCAATGTTGAATTAGCCTCAAATTTACTTTTACTCGGCAACATGTGAATAGCCCATAAATGGCTGAAGCTTTTGTAACGCAAGATTAACATTTTTAAAAAGATATATAATGTATAAATAAAAGCAGAAGTTCAAAAAAATGATCAAGCTCTAAAGAAAATGTGAGCGTAATCTAGTACAATGTTTTATTTAAGGCTACGAATGCTGTCATATGTTTTGCTCAAGTTAAGTTTGTCCAACTAGACTGCAGGTTGAACATCTGTTTAATCTCCCTACTGGAGCTGAATATTAAAGAATGTTTATGTATCAGTCATGCAACGTAAGAGACTTTCATACCCATTTGTTTTTAGCCATCTCAAACACAGGAACAACATTACTATTTTAAAACATGGGTGACAGTAGTTGTTGTAGTCACAGAAAGTCTTTCAAATGGTTTCTTTTCTGCATGTCCTGAGCTGATATGCAGAGACTGATAAAATAATATTAATTGATCAGCTACATAATCCTTGTTTATTGTACCTCACTGCACTCTGGGTAAATCTGCTGCCAAACACACCCCACAATACACTGGTAAAACACTGGAATGTTCTCCTAATGCACTGCTTCACCAGTGAAAGAACTGAGAAGCAGCACAAACAAATAAACAACAGCCAGCAGTTCAAATTAAAGACCATGCCAGGACGTCACTGAGCAATGTGAGAAGAGCAGGTTTGGGTTATAAGTGATTGCAATGCCCCGGTTTTAGTCCCATTTTGTACCATTTGTCCCTAAAGTGCTGCTGTTGGTTGAAAAATGTATTTGAACTTCCACATTCTGTACAAGCTGGGGATGAAGAGAGGACTGTGCAAATGCTGTCCACAACAAGTTACCGACAGACACTCCTCGTCTGCCCACACATGACAGAAAATACTAGACATTGAACACAACACCAAATGAAAGGAGAACATTTTCTCTATTAATGTAGGCCTGCTTGAAGATGTGTGTGCACTGTGCAGCTGATTTTTATAGGGATATATACACTCAGTTGCCAGTTTAGAGGTGAGAGATGAGATGTGTTTCCATTACTACCCTCATTGATATAAATGGGATAGACAAAATTAAAGAAAACACCTGTCAGTATAAAGACAGACCACAAACCCATGTACCAGAATGACTTCTCTAACAGTTTTAACAAAACACTACAACCTTCATGAAGACAGGATTTACTGCAGGACCGTTGTATTAAACTGCAGTAGTTGTAGCTAGGTGTACCTAACAAACTGGCAAATGCGTTTAAATGTCGTACGCAACTACACACAAACACACATCACAAATCGGACCACTGGCGGTGTAAACAAAGCTTTCATTGCTCATTCTGTTGGCCTTTGATTCCCCGCCCTCCTGCTACCCTGCTGCCCATCCCCCCTTCAGGGAAACTCATCCCTGCATTCTCTAGCGAGCCAGGACATCTTTGAAAGTCAGGAAAACAGGCAGATTAGACAAGCCATGGGCATTCCAAGCTTGGTGCAATCATTTCTGGAAGCTATTTTCAGATACGCTAATATAAAGTAGGCAAGAAGAGAAGACAAAAAGAGGCATACAGATAGAGGTTAACACAAAGGCAGAGGATTGTGAATTGAGCTGCATAATCGCCTACATGAGGAATTAGGGGAGTATTGAGACAGGAAGTCATATTATGAGAATGAGGAAATAGGATTCTCAGTGGGGTGAGGAAAATGGAGTGGGCTGCAGAGAATGACGGTGGGAGCTATCTTTTGTAAATGTGTTGCTTTCACACTGTAAATATTTAGCAGCTCTCTGAGAAACAGAGTGCTATGTTCCAATTCTTAGATTGTCAGCTCATTAATCTTCTGCCTATTTCTTAAAGTCTTATCAACTACTCTATTTATCCAAGTACTTTAAGAAAAATAATACCAGTTAGGGGTAAGCGATATATACACAATGATGTGATAGCCATGATATGGATTTGGCTATACACTCTGTACTTGTATAGAATTAATTTAATTTGTCTAAAGGATTACTTTACAACTATTCACACAAGGTGGTAGGAGCCACACTCAGGTGGTGATTAATAATCTTTACTGAGGAGGATTCTCTAACTCGTACTTGTTTCAAGCCTTGACAAACTAATGTTCATATATTACTGAAATGAATTAAAACCAAGGCAGGACTACGCTGCACCCCCACCCCACCCCACCCTGTGCTCTTTCATCCTAAGAAGCATATATATTTAAATTAGTTATATCTTAATTTACTCCTTTTCCTACTTCTGTCAGTTAATGGCATTTACACAACCATTTAACTTGCAGTATAACTGAGCATCCATGTGGCTAATAACAAGTGTTATAAGAAGAATATTCATAGTGACAGGACCTTCAAAACACCATTGGTTGCCAAAAGCTCCCATCTTTAATAGTAAGCTAATACATTACAATCAACAGTTTTTTTATATTGGAATAGGATAGGTG
>JAVQJV010084926.1:0-54381 GCA_036024995.1 Gadopsis bispinosus | reverse complement strand
TGTGTGTGTGTGTGTGTGTGTGTGTGTGTGTGTGTGTGTGTGTGTGTGTGTGTGTGTGTGTGTGTGTGTGTGTGTGTGTGTGTGTGTGTGCGTGCGCGCACATGCTTCAGTTTGCTTGTATATGCTCTTATATATGCTTTTACAAGTGTGCATCTGCAGTGTAACATCTTAGACAGTGTGGATCCCTTGCTGCACTTCATAGTATAGATGGCTCTACAAGATGTCCCAGGACGCCTGTACCAGTGTATACGTGGGCTTGTTGCATGCGTCTGTGTGTGTGTGTGTGTATGACCGAGTAGTCGTAGGATGGGAGCACTGAGGCAGAAGAGATGGAGGGCAAAGAGACAGGCAGGTACCCCCCAGGAGAGGCCTGGGGGCAGCGGGCCAGGGGTAGCCCCTCCAGCTCCCCCCCAGCACACTCTGCTCTGCTCTCAGACACTTCTATTGATTTGTCCAGCAGATATGGCCACAGGTTAGCTGCTCTGCTAAGTACTGCTCTTCTTCCCTTTGCCTGCAAACAAAGCCTGGACACATGCTCTGTTTGATGTCAGGTGATGTTGTTTCCTTGGCATTACTTTTACTAGCCACACTACCCACCCTACCTACAACTTCCTTTACTGGCACAAAGCATGTATGAACCATCAGGGGGCACTGTTAGACTCAGTCTTGCCCTATAAACAACCCAACCCAAACCTGGCATACTTTTCCATTGTCTTCTCCTGAGGCTACAGGAGGCCATGAGTTCCCAGCTACGGCAGGTCTACAAGCTGTGAGAAAAGGCACTTTAGGTGTCAATCAATCCTCCGCCTTCATCTCAGGATCCCAGAAAGTAAAAATGCTGTGGTAATTCAAGCCCAAAGTAGATTAGTTCAAACAGCAGCTTGAATTTGTGCCTGTACTTTGCCATATGTGATCAACATGTGTAGCGAAGTGTAAAGTTTGAACCTGACAGATGTAGATGGAAGCCAAGGCAGCTCTTGATCAGCCCAAGACAGTTCATATCATTGCCAAGCTCTTATGTGATCGGAAATCAGTCGGCAGTACCTCTGAGCTCACTGGCAGATGGCTGAATCGAGTCTTCAAAAGGCCTCATTGGTGACACATTAACATGAGCCGAGCTTCCTGGAGGACTCTGAATTCTGAGCTGTCAAAGGTGGCAGATGAGATAAAGCTACTATGCTGCTCTGCTTGTTTCGTAACATAACCCAAGTCATGTTGAGAAGAAAATTGGCACCTGCTTGACAACTATTAAAAAGGAGATTCTGAGGTTGTTGTAACATGTCTTGTATTATTAATTAAAACAACCTCCTCTGAGTCATCATCAGCTTTTCATGCGTCCGATGTCAGATGTCAGAACAGGTGTGAGGGTAGCACAATGAACAGTGAAAGAAAGAACATCACCAGGGTGTGTGTGTAATAAGACTTCCCACGCTTTAATTGCAAGCTAGTATGCCTTTACAAGACATCGCAGCATACTTTATCATTGTTAATTAGGCAACTGCAGTGTAGGACAGCGTTATACCAGCTCGTCATATTGTTTGTTTTTCTTCTTGCACATGACATTTATCATGGCAGAGAGCCAGACTTGTTAGCGTATGTTAAACTGGTGCTCTCTCGGAAAAGAAATCGAGGCTTTTAATAGCAGTGTCAGCCATAAGTAACACAATGTTTTCCAGGTTGAGGTCTACCTGCAGAGTTTGACTCAAATGATGAAATCGGGAGTCATACGGCATCGCAGAAGTGGATAGTTTTGAAAACAAAACTCACTTTAGCGGGACCAGTAGAATCTTATATGTTGGTTGATTTAACTAAGATTTAATGTTCAACAGCCCTCTCAGCAGAATCTCCACTGCTTGGATTCACTGAGAGCTCCCTCAAACAGCAGAGCCTTGTCAGCCAAATCCAACTGTGTAACCATTTGCTATGCCTTGACGCAAGTGTCCCTGGCTGAACTAACAGAGAGGCTACATCAACTGTGCCCAAAGTGCACGCGCATCTGTCATCGGTACAGTAATTAAAAACAAACCACCAAACACAGACAAACTGAATTTGAAGAAAGAAGAACAGTAGTCCCAAGTTAAAATTGAGCAACAGGGATGTAATAAACATTAACAGTTAAAGGATATTGACAAAGATTCTTAAGTGGCATGCAACACACTTACGTGAACTATTCTTTTGAAGTGTTTTTTTTAGCTCGTCTTCCTTGATTGATTGATTCATCTTGGGAACACTTGACAGCTGCATAATTAAATTTGAAAGATGCCTTTGACTTGCACAGAAAGAACTCCTTGTACATCTCAACCTTCCACCCCTTACCGGACTCCTAGGCAGTCATAGCTATAGCTGTTTTGCTAGCTACCAGTACCACTTACCTGCAGCATGAACAGGGAGGACAGGGACTAATTGCAGGGACAAATGTTCCCGACTGCGGGGTTTGCAGTTGTCTGGGCCTGGTCCAGGCCCTGTTTATCTCAACCTCTGTTGGCAGTCATACACACACCACATGCGCTATGCTCTGATTTAACCAGAGGCAAAGCCCCCGCCAACCCCCACTCTCTGTCATCAAAGATTCATAAAGGCAAGGTTCTCAATGATTTTCTGTCTCTTCCCGTATTCACAGCCTGTTGTCCTCACCCTCCCTGTCTCCTGCCAGTCAGACAGCGGAAGTCAGGCGGAATTACAGCTGAAGTGGCCGCTGGCTCCCAGAGTGTGTGTGTGTGTATGTTAGGGTTTGTGTATTTTTGGGGTGTGCGCAGTGTTAGGCGTGTTGGCGTAGGGAGACACGGGGGTAGGACATGGGCATTAGGTCAAGGGGACGAATGGACAGTGACATGTTGATGTTGTACAAAAATGTTAGGAGCCCCCATGCAGGGAAAGGAGTTAGACCCCGCCCGCTCCTCTCTTCCCCTCATGCGCTCCTTCCGCTGTTCTTTGTCTTCCGCCCCAACCCCTGAGCCCTGTGCGTCGTGGCAGCTTCCACACTGGCTCTAAAACTAGCTCAATCAGAGCCCCAGTCACCAGGCCCAGGGCACACCATCTGTAGCCCTCGGAGTCCTTCCGTGTGTACGTGTGTGTGACTATGTAAGTGTGTGCTTACCTCCTTATTTGTGTGTGTGTCCGTTTGCGTGCAAGCTTACAAGCGCGTGTGCGTGTGCGTGTGTGTGCGCGTGTTTGTGAACCCAAACCACCGTGCCTCAGCCTGTTAGTCTTGCTACTTACCAGGCTTAGCCAGATGAGGGCCACTCAGCCCGGATCTAATTCCTTCGACTCTGGCAGCACTTCACTCCTGGCTCTTTTTGCCTCTCAAGTGTGCATCTGTGACCTTGGCTGACATCGGAGGGGGTTAAACTGTGGACTTGGAGATGTGGCCACAGCGATTGAGTTGTAAGCTAGTTTTTGGATCAGAGCTTTCGCGCAGCCATCTGGGCTTCTGTGGGGCTCAGAGAGAGGTTATCCCTCTCTTACTTCCCGCAGCTGACCCTGGATCAGCAGTAAGGGCAGAGACTTTGGTAAGAAGCATCCTCACTGGGATAGGTAGTGCAGAGCAGGGATGTTTGTGGAGTGGAAATTAAGAGAGGAAACTAATGAAGACAGTTGATCTCTGCTGCCACTTCAGTTGTAATCCCTCTGTTTTTATTGTGCTAAGCTCTGTGTGGCGTTTGTCTTATTGTTGTCTTTTGTGGCAAACAAGCTGCGCCTGTGTCACCTTTTTCTTTGACTCACATCAGTATCAATATGAACAACGCCTGTGCCACTGTAGACAAAGGGCTGGGTTCTACGAAACACTGTCCTCGGTTATGCTGGTATTACGGTTATTGCATCAAGTCCTGATATTGTCACTACAAACAGAACACTATTAAGTACCTGTTAGACCACAAACAGCCTTTTTTTTTTCCCCCAACACCAAGAACAACTTTCAATGAGTGATTTACACACACATAGGCAGTTACATATGTACTCACACACACCCACACATGCCATTATATGATGTTCCCTGGCTTGCTGCGTGTACTCTTTGCATCCTGTTTGGTGCAGCGCCTCGGGGCCGAGCCTGGCTGCTCTTCCAAACAAATTGCTGGCTGTTCACAGCATTTTAAATGCAGAGGCCCTTTAATTACACTATTTACTTAATAGGGTGAAACAAAACTTGTGTTCACACAGCAGGAGCACCAGGTGACGCAGAAGTTCAAACACCTGGCGGAGAAGCACTCCTCTGGCATGGACGCAGAGCATACACATGTGTACACGTGAAGGCGCACACACTCACATTTGCTGTGTTAGAAATGCCATAGGCCTCTCTCAGTCTTGGATGAGAAACTTCACTAAGTTTGGGACTTTTTCTTTTATTGGTTTACTGGAAGAAGAAAAAAACCAACCAAATGCATCTGGGAAAGTGCAACTCATAAGTTACTGTTCACCCAGCCTGACATTTTCAGAATGAGTTGATCCTGTACTGTAAATAGAATGAGTAATGCTAGTTTTAGTTGTTGACTTATGGCAGATGCCCATGTGGGAATGTGGACATCTTCTACTCTTTGCCACTCCTTTGTTTGTCTATTCAAAGGTTAACTTAAAAAAAAATTAAACCAGCTGAAATTACACTTAAGTCCTAAATCCTGCAAAAATTAGATTAGGATTAGACCTGTAAAGAGAGTATATCCCTGTCTCTCCTCCAGTGCAAGGTATCTATCTGAGAACCTTTTTTTTTTTTACTTTAAGTCATGCATGTCTAACCATATCTATTGTTGTTTTTGTTGATATAATGGAATGAGGGTTTTTTTGCTATATGTTTTCTTCTTTACAAGAATGTTTTGCCTGTGTAGATGGTCATATTATAGCCTACGCCTGGACCTGTCCAATTTATGGGCTTTAAGATTTATGTTTCAGTAGGACATGTTTACTATCACTGGTTTGCTGAGCCTATTATGCGATCTCATCATGACAAGCGATGTCAACAATGAAACCACTTTTTATATGTGCAGCTTAAACAAAATCTCATATTTATTCAAAGAGTAGCACTTGCTCTTGGAGAGTTGATCCTTTGTTTTCGTGCTTCAGTGTTTCTCTTTCTTTTTTTGGTAAAGCAGTTTAACATACGTGTTTCTGGAACCCAATATCTGTTGTGCAACATTTGAAAGCTTCGATCTCATAGTTTAACTTTACACAAAGGCTGCAGAACTTAACACCTCACCCCCCGGAGCTAGAAGGATGACTTGTAACCAGGCAATTGAAGTTACAATAGACTATAATTAGCTGGCCCAGCTTGACCCCGCCATTGTCACCTGAAGACAGGTGGGAATTGTGCCCACGTTGGATTGACCTTATCACGTGACTGGGGTCAGGTATCGTCCAATGGCTTCGCTGTATAGCTGTTGAGGCAAGCCTCATCCATCACCAGCGTTATTGCGGCATTCAGATGATGCCCACAAGGCACTGACACTTGGCCAGGAGGGAGGGGGCACGCGGTGGAGGGAAGAGATGAGGGTTAAAAATGATCGTTTTACAAGAACACTCTCGGAAAACAAGTTTTCACAGCGACGGTGTGCCCAGGCAAACTCGGAGTTAGTGGTCCCAACGCCACAGTGACCCTCTTCCTGATTCTCCAACAGCAGATTTACAGCCTTCAAACGCTGAGCTGTGAAAAAGTGCAATCGCTCGCACACTCGTAACCTCTTGACCCTCGCCATCGAAGATCTTCAGCGTCTCTTTAAAAAAACAACTCTTAATTAGTTTTGCCTGTATATATCAAAATGTTTCAATATGGTATTTGGCCGTGTGTGGCTCGTTTGGGATGATGATGGAGTGGGTTGAGCGAGCCAAGCTACCCGTCCCTGCTGATGTCGTCCTTTGGGCGTTACCGGCAGGGCCCAGAGTAAACGTTTGTTTTTGAGGGGGGGGGTTCACTCTCCCTTCAAGCCAGCTGCTTACGCTGAGCTAGCTTGTAGCCTGGCACAGGTGGCTGGTAGGCCAAAAGATTCAGCCACTCTCATTTCTCCCCAGTCAGCCTGGAGCACACACACACACACACACACACACACACACACTCTCTCTCTCTTTGACTGTTTCTTCCTCTCAAAGATACTCCGATACGTGAACACACACAGATCCAGAGCCTTAGAGGGTGATCTGTCTCTCCACCTCTTGTCGGAAGAGTAAACGGCCATGAGGGCCCTGTCTGTTGGTGCTTTTCCTGCCTCTTTATTTATTTATTTATTTTTATTAATTAATTTTTTCTGTTAAAACCTGATTGCATTTGAGCAATAGATGTCTGCTCGTAAATTTTGCGCCTGTGTTGACATTAGGCCACATTCCATCCCATAGCCTGAGGAGGAGAAGGAGCAGACCGGGGTGTTTGGTAATTTGTTACGCTGTTATGTACCTAATGGACGTCCACCTGGTTTTTGAGAGCAGTAGCTGTAGTTCAGGGGCTTGCCTCCTTTGCACTTCCAGACTGCAGTAGTGTTTTATTGCCTCCAATTATGAAGGCTATTTAGAGGCTACCTAGCTTTGTGTGTGTTTTTCTGTTACATCTGGTTCAACCTCCCCTAGACGGGGCAGCCAGCCAGGCCACATCAAACACTCAGGTTGTGATGCAGGCTGCGGCTGTGCAGGTACGGCGAACCTACTGTGTTTCTGCCGCAGGCTCCAACTAACTCTGCGTACAGTACACGGACCTGATGCAAACTCTGGGTCTGGCTGGAGATGCCAATAATGAGCCTTATTTGTTTCATGTGGTTTAATGAGCAGCCCAGACTGCAGCTGGCAAGAGGAGCTCACGGAGTACGAGGAAAGGGCTGCCCCACCCAAAGGTACCCCTGCTCCGTGGCAGAATCATTGTTCCCTGCAGCAGCAGAGCCATGGTGGCAAGTGGGGGGGGGGAGTGTTGAAAGCACCATGCAGCACCCACCTCGTCTGCCACCCCCCATTGCTAATGCATTTTTGCGTGGTTTCCACAACCATTAATTAAAGGGGAAAAGAGTGCATCAGATGTTAGTTTTATTAGCCTAGGCTCCTTAGAGGGAATCAAAATGAAAGGAACATATGTCACACATTTGATGACAGCCCCCCCCCCCCCCTCTCTGTTTCGCTCTCCACAATTGCCCACCTCACATACTCACAAAGTGTACAGTCAGCAGCTGTCTGCAGACACAATAGCATTTGATTGATCCCGAGGAAACAGTTAAGACGCGGCCCTGCCCACGCTTTCTGGCTGGCTGGCTGGCATTCTGCACCACTTTACGTTTAACACTGAATGTGGCAGCGATTGGGATAATGGGAGTTGGGGATGGCGGGTGGGGATCTGAGGCTCTGTTCAGGCCCTAATGAGGACAGCCCTGAGAGTTCACAGGAGTCTTGGGTGGTGTAGGGTGAGATCCAAAGCTGGTCGGGCCTTGTTCTTAATGTCTCCCTGTTATACTGCCGTCAGCATGACATAAGTGATATCTTGCACAACACAGAAGAAAACTAAGTCTGTAGATAAATGCTATCTGTCTATCGCTCACTCACCCAATATATTCATGACATAGAAAGACAGATGTGCTCAATCGCTCATTTCTTAACCAGCATTGCACAGATGCAGAATGCACATGGACAATATGTATACTTCTGTCTTTCTTCTCTCTCCTTGGGCTGTGATTGCATGCCTTCCCTTCAGGAGCAGGCTGATTTATGAGACACATGCCTGTTTTTTCACGAGTTGTTTGATTGCATTCTCAGGTATCGGGCAGTGGGGTTGCCAAGACCATAAAAATTCACACCTGCACAGGATTGCTGGAAAGTCAGATGAAGTGCATGCAGAGCATGAGGAAGCAAGTGAACTTGCCTCCCTTGATAAGCACACACACATAATAGAGTTCAAAATTCACATGGATGATTTATTGATGTTCTGCGTCATTTCACCTTTATGCAGGCTTTACTTTTGGGTCCGCTGTAGCTAATGCATAGGGCATGGCACATATTTTGGAGATGAGTCCCAACACATTAACCATGTTCATCTCGTAAACATGAGCCATGTCCAATGGATCTTTTTTTATGAAATATTTAATCTGGTTTCTTCTTTCTTTTTTATTAGCCAAGAACAACCTACAAAACATTCAGGTAGTCGTAGCCACAAACACGTGATCTATCAGGCGAAGGTTTTAGTCTTTGAGTTTTATTTTTCAAAACCATTGAAATATGAACAGATAGGTATATTTGTAAGGTGGATTCTTTTTTTTTCTGGGCTGGATTTGATACCCTCGCAACACTACTGTTGAAGGTACTATGGCGATGTTTCGTACAGAACATTCAAAGGACACATTTTCCACATTGATGCAACAGCAGAAAGGTCATTTGCATGGCTCTCGCATAAAACAATTGAACCACATCAAGTTTAGAAAACATATCTGAGCCCCTATAAATGCCTTCCGAAAAGCTTTCCATCAGCATGGCGCGACTCCACCCTTGTCCCAAGATGATGCCCAGCCCAAGCTGTCTAGTCCCACGGGGTTACAAATGACCTCTTGTAATAATGCAATAAGCGTTGTCTCCTATCTACGTTCTCTGGGTTCTTTTTCACTCGGCCTGACACAATTGTGCATTTATCAGTGTAATTGCAAGAGTTGGAAGCACTGATGTTGTCTATTAGGCGGATTTCCATCCTGTTAAGAGCAGAGGGCCTTTTAATGTATGGCCCTGCTTGAGTGTACTGCTACACAATTACACACCGGCCAGAGATTGAGTGGGCTGATGATGCTGATGATTTTGATGGTTGGGATGGTGGTGATGGCAGTGATGATATTGGACCACCCTGCACTCCTTCTAACAAGCCTTTCAGGGAGAGACGAGGAGTGAAACAACAAAGTGAAACCGAGGTTAATCATTTTATTTACTCGTTTTTCTCTCTCTCTCTGTCTCTCTCTCTCTCGCCCCCCCTTTCCTTTCTTTAACCAAGTGATGGAGCCCGGACCATGGAGTGGGGGGGATCGATGGCGAGCGCATTACAGTAAAACGTATTGATTAGGAGACCTGCGAGCAGTGTGTTGGAGATGGTGGAATGATGCAATGCTTAAAGGAATTTATCTTTTGACTTTTACATTAACCTTTTATTGACTGCTTTGCCTGTCCATAATTAACACTCACTTTAGCTAAAGTGGTTAGTTTGAGCGCAAAGGGGGCTCCGGCCCTTATTGCAGCGTGGGCCGTGGAGCTCCCGCCCTAGCCGCAGTTCAAGTGCACTGTGCTGCACGGAGGGAAAGGCCTCTGTGGAATAGAGGCGATAGAATCCTAGATACCTTTCACATTAGCATACCATTTGAGCGGGGGGCCTGCCAGGCTCTAAGGTTTCAGGGCAAATTGAAATGAGTGATTGTGTTGCCAATCTCTCTTGACCGAGCGCCAGATGGGATAGTTAGGCCCATATCTGTCTGGGCTTAATCCATTGGAACAGCTTGGACTCACAAACACCTTCTCTCCATCCTCAGTGCCCATCACCCCACCGCCGTCACACACCTCTTTGTCTTTGACCTTAACTTTAAGGTGGGCCGCCATGGGAAAGTCTTTTGGTGAGCCTTGTTTGTACGCCACTGTGGCTTACACTAAATTTCTAGCGAGAGCCCTGGAGAGCTTAAGGCACCTCGCTTGATATTGACTTTTCGTTTGGTTTCATTTTAGCAGTCAAGGGACGGTACACTGCGAACAGTAGTAGATTGTGTAAAAGTGTGTGCTGAATTACCTACACTATATTATCTTTGATAGTCTTCCAGTCTTGATATCTTTTATATCTGTGGTAAACCAGGAGCCTTCTATTTGCAAGCTAATGTTTTGCGAGATCCCATGTCAGATTAATGCAGCAGCTCCGTTGGAGGCGGCTGGTCAGGTTTTTACCGTAAGTAGCCTTTTCAGTGTGAGTCAGGGCAGCAGAAAAGAGGCACGTGTTTCCTCTCACAGCTCTACTACACGAATACTTAATCAGACCAAATCAAAGGCCTGGGTTCCCTTGGCCTATGGTGTCCTCAAGCTGATGTCAGCAGAACCACACAGTGTGTTTGTGAGTGTGTGCCGTCTGGGTCAGTTTGCACTCTCTCTCTCTCTCTCTCGCGCGAACTCTGTAGATACGTATGCCAGCCATGTCCTCCTCCTCCTCCACCTCCTCTGAAGTGGCGCTTCCTTTAATTCGCACCCTAAATAAATGATGAGAACATTTAAACACACGGCTCGTCGCAAAGCCCCAAGGTCGCCTAATCGTATTATTTATGAAGTGATGTGCTACATAATGGTACTTAGTGCATGTTAACAGATGCTATTATCAGGCCCTGATCCAGAGCGCAGAAGATATATTGGAACAGTGGATGTTAATGCTGCTCCTCACCACCGTAATGCAGGAGCTCTTTAAAGGGCTAACCGCACCAAAATGCAGCACTTAGGCCGAGAGCCAGTCGGACATTAAGTGGCTCATGTGAAAATATATAACCACAAATTGTGGCAGCCCCCTGCTGTCCCCTGACAACTTTAACATCCCCTCATCTCATCTATAACCGACCCCCATATCCTTCTCTTCAGCTCTCTGTGTCCTCTCCATCCCCTCCTTTAGTCGCTGGCCACAAGGTGGTGGTGGTCGTGTGTGTGTGTGAGGGAGTTGTCTGAGGTTTTTTAGGGTGTGGGATATGATAGGACAGACCCTGGCATGATGACTGTGTGGGGAGAATAACTGGCTCTAGAAGGAAATTCTTAGGCCACCCCTCACAAGCACACGCACACACACACAACACAACTGCCATCCTCCACCCCTCCCGCTTGCACCTCAGGGTCAGGGGTCACTCTCATCTGTCAAGAGGCAGAGGGAGGGCAGATTTACAATGACAGCAGAGAGCAACACCAAGTCACCGCGGTAAATATTTACACTGGTCTGACAAAAGATGTGGCTAAGGTCTGTGGGGTTCCAAACACTGTAGAAAATGCAACTAACCCCAGATTATTAATCTCATAAAAATCACGCAGTGACATGAAATGGCTGGACTTCTCACTGCTCCGTCACAAACAACAGAGTGTGATGTTCTCGTGAAAGCGCCCTGCTGTGTGTGTGTGTGTGTGTGTGTGTAAGATGAATGGGGCATTAATCACGATACATGATATCTTGGTTTCTCATCAGCTTGATACTGTTGCTGCCATTAATGGCGCTAGAAACACTTTCCTGACGCATCACTTTCTCCCACCCTCTCAGCTCCATTTAGCTCAATGAGCTTCACTGGCTTGAAGGTTTTTAAAACAGAAATGCCAAAGAAAGGAAGTGCGAGTCGCATAAAGATCAATCATTTAAACATCATTAACAATATGCGGAGGGGGAAGAAACCTTCATCTGACGCGTTTGTACAAAGAATTTAAAGTCTCTTCAGTCTCCTTTGTACATGCAGCTCACACAGACACACTTATGCTCTCGCATCCTGCAGGTTCTAATTGGGCCTTATTAGGAGTCATAAAAAGGAGAGGGAACACACAAGCCTCCCGGTCAAACACACAACATCTACTGTGTATTTAGGGACGAGTTGCAACTCACACACACATCATCAGTAAACTAAGACATTTCTGGGACTGACCACTTTAAAGCTGTCAATACAGAAAGACCAGATAGAAAGATCTTCGTTTATCTTCACTACAAACCATCTGTTGTCAACCAGCACTAGTTACTGGGCATTAAAAGCAATATTCTGGATTTTATTTTCATGGCTCACCCTCCACATTTGCAGGTATAGAAGGGTGAACAAACACAAATCTTTGAAATTATTTGCATGTAGTTTGGAAACGTAGCTTCGTATGGATATGACTTGGTATAGCAGGGGGAGGCTTTGTGAGCGACCTGAGACGCGTGTCCTAATGCTGAGGAGTGTCTGCCAGTTGGTCTTGATGGGAGGGAGGATTTAATGGGTGTGCTTGTTTCCTGTGTCCTGTCGCCTCAGGTGCCACTCCAGTCTGGCCCAGACGTTACCCCCTGAGGAGGCCCCAGTGGACCGGCCCTTCTGGGGTGTGGATGACCCCAGCATGCCACTGCCCTTTGATCTGTCTGACATCATCAACAGAGTGGAGTCACTGCTCTGGAGGTGGGCCCTAGATGTTGAAGTGCGGAAATACATTGTGTACATTGTGTATACAGCATTCATTCATCCACAGGCGGTTGCGTTGTTTATTCATTGCATCATTTTATTATTGAATGGCGTCTTTACTCTCGCATAAATTCACACAGACCAATGTGCGAAGAGTCAAATAAGAAATTGTAGACGGTGTTTTGTTTTTGCGTGCCAGGTGACATGTGCCGAAAAGCTGGCCCAAGGCATAAAGCCACTGAGGGGCCCCCGAAAGGAACATGAATATAACATAAATAAATCAATTACTGTGACTGACTTTGTCAGCTACTTACTCATTTCAACATAATTTTTTCAGCTTTGGGAGCTGCTGAAAGTCCGTTCAGGGCTCCAAAAACGTTTGTATTGACCTTGACTTTTCATGTGCAGATACACAGAACACACACACCTGCTTTACATACACACCAAACTGCTCAGAAAGTCCTCTCACAGACTCTTAATAGTGGATACAGTGTGTAGTAATTCTGTAGTATTGGTATTTGGAGTGGCCAATAATTAAACTTGACAATGTCTGTCTTGGTTTTAGTCAATCATAACTACAGTGTTCATCCCAGGCCCATTTAGACCTACATTAAGGCATTTCAAACATTTATCGCATAGCAAGGCTATGAAGGGCCAATGTACGAATGCAAATTTGCTTTTATAATCTGCATTAATCTTACAATTTCATCTAAACCTTAAGGCCTCCTGTGAAGTGAACTTATGTCCAGTAATAGTAGTAGTAGTAGTAGTAAAGACATATTTTGATCATTGTCTGTCATTTTTCTTTTCCAACAGAATGTGAAGGATGTAAAAAAGGAAGTGAGAAAATAGAAAGACAAAAAAAAAAAAAAACCCCACCAGCTTTTCTGAATGGCCCCCACATCAGCTGAGGGGACATGCCACTGAAGACACCTCCGTTGTGATCCCATCAAGACTGAGTTCTTTTTGATTGGGGCATCTACATCCCCCCCTTAATCCACTCTCCACTACCCCCAGCTGACCCCAGCATCCCAGCCAGCCCAGCTTGGAGTTGGCTGGAAGGAAACCAGAGCACCGCAGTAGAACCAGAATAGTGCTTCAGTAATAACATGCTAACAACGCAAGCTTTGCGACAAGCTACGGTCTAACGAAACATAAGTGGAACCTGCATTTCAGTGTTAGCATACATTGTGTAACTATTTATTATTTCTTGTATTCTGTTACTTAATCTCATGTAACCCAGACATGCTTTTATCAGTGGATTGACTCTTGGTAGTCACAGTACATGCACATATGCTTTCTATCCGTCACACAGTGTTATAATACAGTATAAAATAGTTTAAACAAAAAAAGAAAAAAAAAAAAGAAAGACTCACTTTGCTCACATGGTATTGCATTTTTCACTCGTGTATAGTAATCCCATTTATTGTGTTCGACGGTGGAATGAGCATGAAGAGACCAAAGAAAGATTATGATGGGAAAGTCATGAATGTCACCCAGTGGAGAACATGAAGAATGTGCTGTGTAGTGTGTACGCTGCGACACTGTGCGCTTGTGCCATATTGGTGTGTGACAGTGTGTGTGTGTACATTTAGCCATGTGAATATACATGTGATCAGTAGTTGGCCTGTGTGTGTTTGTGCATGTTGACTCTCCCACATGTCTACATGAAGGCGCACGTGTGAGAATGCGATAGTGTGTGTGTGTGTGTGTGTGTGTGTGTGTGTGTGTGTGTGTGTGCGTGCGTGCCAGCGAACCTGTAGGCAGCCTGCCAGTTGTTTGCTCTTGAAGATATGCATATGGAGAAAAGAGAGACTAGCAGCGGGGCCCCCTGCGCCTCTGCTCTGATGAAAGGCAGCGCTGATAGAATGACCCGGAACACAACCGCCGTTTCTCATAATTACAGCTGTTCAATCGCTTTTAATTACTCTTAAAGTGTGTAGAGCACCACGTTCCCCTGTAATGCTGCAGGCCATCCGAGAAAGCGAGAGAAAGATCCGGCGCTTCTGACAAAATCCACTTTCAGAAAAGCTAAAAAAAAAAAAAAAAAAATGGGTGGAAAAGGGGGCCGACGTCAAAGCAGTGTAGCAGCCCTCCTCGTTTGATTCCTTTCTCTTATCTAGTTCATGATGAAGTAGAGACGCTGTTTACTATTAAAAATGCAGAATGCACTTCTTTTTTTACTTCTGAAGTTTTTTCCAAGATGTTAATGGTTGCCAAACGCCGTTCTCCTGGCCTCTTCTTTTGCTGCGCCTCTGTTGTTTGTTGTTGTCAGAGAGATTTGTTTGTAGATCGGCAGTAGCGTTGACTTGTTTGAATCACTCTGTGCTCGCTGCGCCACAGCTTGTCTGTCTGAAGCAATAGGAATGGCAGTAAATAAAAAAGAAAAAGTGTTTTATCCAGCAACCTGCGTGCCTCTGTTCTTTGGGTGCTTTTGTCCATTATTTGTTTTAACGCTTGGTGGTTAAGGCGCATGTGACAGGTACAAACGGTTCTTCATGTTTGTGTGTGTTTCAGTTCATATGTTGATTGATTTTATTTCGCCAAATGTAGCTCATGTAAGTTCAGCCAGGAAGACGGGAATCTTTATGCCTTATATTCGTTCACATCTCTCTCTCTGACGATGTATCCGTATTGTACCAACACGATATTCACGGTTATGAGTGAAATGTCTCAACAACCACATGATTGAGGGCCATGACATTAGGTCCACTAGTCCCCCACAGGATGAATTGTATAATCTCTGGGATCCTTTAACTTTTCATCTAGTACCATCATAAGGTTAAAGAGTTTTAAATGTCCAATACTTTGGTTTCAAATACTAATGACATTCCAGCTCGTCCCGTCCACATGTGCGAAGTCTCCCTGGGCAAGACACCGAACCCTAAAAGTTGCCCCTTGGCGCCGCACGAGGGGCTGCCTCGTATTTGTAATTTCCCCATTAAGGGACTAATAAAGGACTATAATTATTATTATAAGCCTCACCTGTACTTTGCGGTGGGTGCCGCGTAGCAAATGTTAGCATGCTAGCACACTAAACTAATCATGGTAAACATACCTACACTAAACATGACATCTGCGCTATACTCAACAAGGAAGCCTTTGCATCAGGTCTTGGTTCTTTTTTTGGCCAGCTATTTTTTGCTTTCGGTTTTCCTTAGACTTCAAAGGAACCGGTTGGATAAGCAGAGCAAACAGCATTATGCGACAGATTGATTGATGGATTGACTGATTGACTGATGTCACTCCCGGTGATGAAGTGATGGCTAATGTTCTGTATATCTCTCCAAATCTTCAACTCCACACCCCCTGCCAACAGTGGACTGCCAGAGGTCGCCCATGTTAACTACTTCCTGTAGTGGCTGAGTGACTGAGTGATGGACGAGTGTGGAGCGCTCTCCCCTCAGGGGCCGACTGGAAAAGGGCCCCACTTGAAGACACAATTACACAGAGCTGGTGAGAGCCACAGGTATGCATTGTGCTGACCGGGGTCAGCTGCCATCCAACAATAGGTGCAGGGGGAGATAAAATAACCAGGTGTGTGTTGGGGAAAGGTATCGGTTTGGGGTCACATCCCAGTCAAATGTTTCAGTGTGTGGCTATAAGGCTGGGGGTTGACTTTAGTGCAGTTTAATGAAATCAGGAAATGGATCTGAATCCGAATCTAAAAATGTTTTTATATCCAATTTGTAAATACGGGTGAAGACGCAACAGATTCATTATGATATTTTGGTGAATAATGACTATTCATGTCAGTGAAGGACATTTTTAGTTTATATTTGAAAAAATCTGACCTCAACCCTATTTATTATATAGTGATTTTATATATATATGTCGAAGATAAACAAATTGTTTTTGGAGCATGCTTGGTGCAACAGAATTTGTGTTCTGTGTCTACAAGAATGAATACATGTGTAAAGTTCTCTGTGAGCCTGTTTGTACAACTGAATGTGTGTGTGTGTGTGTGTGTGTGTGTGTGTGTGTCCCAGGTTCCAGAGAGCAGGCTGGTGGTGGAGGCCCTGGGGCCAGAGAGGCAGTAGTAATTGTAGAAGCAGGCTGAAGAGCTGAAGATAGCATCGCCGCTCTGGGGCGGCTGTCAGCGGCGGGACAGGCCACACTCATTTGTCACCAACACAGACAAACACTCAGCACCAACAAAACACTGACTTGATTGACTACATGTGAAGTAACACCAGCCCTAATGTTTTGCAACTGTTAATTGCACTAAAGGTCATAAAAAAGGCAGGCTGCGGAGGTTTCACGTCCGTGTAACTATAAGGCAGCGTTGCCGTTTGCTCTGACATGAAGGTAAAGGCAAAACACTTTGTTAGTTAAATGCTAAAACATTTTCCTTCTAAGTGACTTACATACAAAATATAAACATTTTATTTTTTAGTAATGTTGTTCATTACTTCATCATTCTGCTTTATTTAGTCATAGTGTTGATTTAGATGTATCGACGCAGGTATTTTGATGACGTGTACGTAAAAATATATTACAGAAAATGGAATTTGATGCGATCAAGATACAATAAATATGTGCAGATATATCTAATATATGTGATCACTATATAGCCCCAAATACTCCAGTATTCTTTCAAAAATGTTACTCCATAGGGTCTAACATTAGCTTGTGACATCAACTCTCAGCCCCTCCTCTCCTCTTAATATCCGAAGCATCACTTCCTGCAAACCGACCGCCCTCTCTCTTAGCAGGCGGATCACCACTGACATGCTCACTGCCCCCGAGTTCACTTAGCATTAGCCCTAGAGTGAACGTGAAGTGATGGTGAAGTCTTGATGCTGATGCTGTCAGGAGCCTGGCAGCTGAGCAGCTCTGATGAGTAGAGGGTATGGCATTGTGTGTGTGTGTGGTTGAAGAGTGCAGAGGGGTTCTTGTGGGAGAGAGGCCTTGCAGATCAAACAGTAGACATGCTCTACATTTGATGTAGAGCATGTTTGTGGGTCGTCGCTGTGGCCCCCGGCTCTAGTGACCAGCAGCCCCGATATCATCTGTCCGGCAGGACCTCGGTCTCTTTATCTCTCCCGCTCTGAGTCACTTCCCGTCTGAAGTGGCTGACCCACTTCTCTCGTTCCCTCCTCGTCTTCACAGGAGGCTTCGCGTTCTCCACTCAATCTTCAGTCACAATCCAATCTAAAGGGAGCGCCCCTCAAAATGTCACATTTGCAGCATTATCAGATAAATCTAAGTAATTAAATCATTGCTGCATAGATTTAGATACATCATCGCATTTGCTGCAAACAACATAGCCTGTGAGCAAGACGATTGCGAGCCTTTGTGGGCTAAACCGCTGACTTGCCTGCTGGCGTTTGATCTGATCAGATCAGCCGGACTGCTTTAGGGCACCAAACAAGAGCCAGTTTTGCTTGTAACGCATGTCCCTTGTGTTATTCTGGTGTCATTTCAGCTTCACCTCGGCAAACCCATTAGCTTGTTATCAGTGACATGAGGCAACTAAAACCGGTTTTAGCGTCATGGTCTCAATTTTGTGAAGTTAAAATACAGCTCATAGCATCTCTAAATCCCCCTTCTCGTCCCTCCTTTCTCTCTCCTTCGCTACCAACCCCTCCCCTTCATTTTCTCACCCTTCACATACCCTGTTTCTCCAGAGTGGCGCTGAAGCACCTCCGCTCATACCTGTCTCATTCTCTTACCATTGCGAGACCTGTTTAGTGCCCTGCCATTCATATCAGTGGGATTAAATGGATCGTTTTCCAGCGTTAGCAGCTTCCCCTCCAAGTGGTCTTGATGTCAGGCCAAGCATAATTGAGTCATCTGCATCTCATCTAATATGGATGAAAGGACTTTTTGATATCGCCAGGCTCTCGCAGCCCCCCGCCCTCCCATACGTAGGAGGAGAGAGAAAAGGCTTTGGCTACCATCACTTCATTTTACAAAGGTAGAACAAAGGGAGAAGGAGGAGAAGATGAACTCAAACAGCACTACTTATTGAACGACAACACAAGAGAGTATGATGAGCCAGTACGTCCAGCAAATGAAAAAAGATCAGTACTTTAGTTTAATCAAGCAAAACTGTCTGGTTAAGGAAAGACTGTGGTCCTGGTTACAGGACACCAATGTTAACTGATGGTCATGTATTTGAAGTCAGATGCTTTGTCTGACAAATTCACCTTCTCAACTTTATCCCTATAACTTTACGCTGCGCCACAAAGAATGTCACACTATTTCCTGCTTTGGCACTGACCTTTAACGTAGGTCATGTTAAGCTGTTTGCTCATACAACCAGTGTTGTTGTATTTTTGGAGAGGACGGTTTAATTTACAAGGTAGTGCAAGATGAGAGGAGGGAGAACAAAGCAACAGTAAATCCCGCACAAGTGATGCATTCCACCTTGAGGCAGTCATGAAATACAAATACTTGTCTTCCTTCCTGCACCGGTGTGTAATACACTTTCCCAGAGTTTTTGTCAACACCTGAAACAGAGACAGAGGCTTATCCTTAGATTTGCCTGATTAAAAAAAATAAAAATATTGAGACTGGGTTCAAGAAGAAACAAAGGAATGTGTTGTGTGGAACAAGAAAAACAAGAATATTTAAAAAGAAAAAGGTAAACAGAAGGAGTGAAGGTGTAAGAATTCACACAACAGTTTAAATCTTAATCAGCTGCACAGGAAACAAGCAACTGCATTGTTCTGCTCATGTCACAACAAACCTTTTACAGTGGAAAAATGAAAGAAACCTCAGGAAGAGTTGCAGAGGAGACAGACCAACATAGAAAAATTACAGTATGGACAATCAGGATGATAAAATTATAGATGGATACCATGTTTAATACATCTCTAGGAGGCAGGCAAGATGAAATGTTGGGGGCAGGGTAGAAGGGATGGATATAAGGAGATATAAGTAGGGAGATTTTAAAAAAGGGAAAGAGAGCAGGAAGGTGTGATGTATTCATCAGGAGAGACGCTCACCTTATCTGCTCCAACCTTGAGGATGAGTTGCTGTCCAGCCCTCCCACAGACACACACACACACACACACACACACACACACACACACACACACACACACACACACATCCCCAAAGCCAACGCTCTGCCCCTTGATTGACAGCTCTTCAAATGAGTATCTGAGTAGCACTGGGCTCTGGCCCTCCAAGTAAGTGGGCCGTCAAATTACATCCAGGGGACTGGCTGGCCCCCTCTCCCCTGGCAGAGGAGATCTATTTATTTGTCTGTTTATTTGCTTGGTTTAAATATTTGGTGGTGGAAAAATATTGAATTTTTGTCCCCCGGTCAAAGTCCCCTCATATTTAGTTAATAAAGAGCAGAGGAGGGTTTTGTTTTTTTTGCCCAGAAAAGTGCAGGATAGGGGACTTTATTTAAGGGAGTCCTCAGAGAGCGCTGGTGACCTTCTTCTCGTGGAGCGAAGGGCTGTGTACACTGCGCAGAGATCCACTCTCTCTGCCTCCACCAGCCTCTGCCATTCTTCAGTCTCTCTGTGTACTCAGATGCGTTTCCTTCCCTCTTTTTTCCCTGCTCTCCTGCCACTTTCCATCCATGCTTTCCTTCCTCCTCTCTTCTCCTCTTCATACATCCCTCACCTGACTTTTCTATGCCTCCATCCCTCCCTTCCACCTCTCTTTCTGCAGAGCCTTGCTCTATTTGACTGGAGTCTCTCGCTGGATTCCCTGGGCTGCATCCAGGTTAAACTCTTAATTGCCTCGGCAGTGGGTGGTGTAAGGCGCTGGCTCAGCCGGTCCCTGTGCAGGGGGCTGCGGGGTTATTGGGGGGGGTTGTTCTGTGTTGGATTGTGGCTGGTGCGTGCTGACAGACAGTGCTGGGAAATTATAAAGACTTATTAATATAGATGATGGAGATGACCTCTGACAGCAGCCTCTGCAGCTATCTTATCTATCTAGTTATCTATTTTCCTTCCCCACTCCTCTGCATCTTCTCACCCCATTCCTTAAAACATATACATTTACTGCACATACACTGATTCTGGCCACGCACCCGCAATCAATACCCACTAGCTGGATGAATTTAGATAATAAATAATGTAAATGTGGATGTCTGCAGTGTCGGTCTGCTGTCCCGACTCTCCCCGTATCTGGGTAAACTGCGACTGTGTCATCAGTCAGTCTGACGGCTACAAGGCCCTCCCACCTTGTGACATGCAATCACAACACATGCCCGCTTCGATCCGAGATCCAAGCTCCCCACTCACCCGAGTCACTAAATTAAGACCTGCAACACGACTGCTCGGCTAATCAGTGGGGTCGATGGTGTATCACGGTGCATCCGCTTATCAATATGTTGACAGCTAGGAGGTCCTGTAAGTCACCAGGAAAGTAATCTTTCCGCCCTGTCATGGCAAACAACAACAACAAAAAGCTGTATCCTGTACTCGCAGACTGAAATCCAGCTTCAGAAGCCACTACACAACCCTGGTTCATTTCATAAGGCTATATTAGCAACTTAATGCCCTCCGTCTCAGTGCTCCACCCCTGCCATTGATTCCTGTTTAAAAGGCTATGGGTAGTCGATACCACCTCCTCATCGCCATCTGTCTCTATTTACTAATAAATAAAGTGGGGAGCATTGACTGGTTTGGCCAGGCCTGTAAAAGCATGCATGCTAATGAGCACTGGGCCTCTGTGGCCAACGGAGGAGGGAGAAGGTGGGGATACTCTACCTCTCCACTAACTCTGTCTCGATGGCTGTAGCAACGCACAGCACTCCAATCATGGTAATTGCCCGCCGGTCCAGTTGTTGTTTAACATCGCTCATCAGACGAAATGCGGTTTCACTTCAGATGCATAGATTTTTTTTCTCCTTGGCTTTCTTGTATGCTTATTCTGGGGTTGGTTTTTTCCCCCCTCCTCTCCTCGTTGTGTGTAGGTCAGCTCTTAAGGTCGTGTCTAGTCGTTTGTCAGATGTGGCCCATGAGCGCTGCCGCACTACACTCAGTCACATTGATCAATTACGGATCATACAGATGGGCACATTTGGAATGGCCCCCATGACGCATTTGTTCTAAAGAGTGCTCAATCTTTTCTATCCACCTTCCATTCCTCTTAGTTTTGCAATATCTACATAGGGAAAAATTAATGTTTGTGTTAATAAAGATGTGTGGAGGAGGGAAGAAATCAATATTTGCAATGAAGGACATTCTTCATGTGAGGGCGAAAAAAGCTTGATGCATACGCTGGCTCATACACAAATGCACAATCATTATTATCATAATAATAATCATAATTATGATTATCATTTGAAGAATATTTAGAAGAAGACAAATAAGTCTACACAGACACACACACACACACACACACACACACACAAGGCCGTACAGTCCATTTGGTTTGACACTGATTTCCTGAGTGAAGGGGTGGTGCTGATGTGTGGAAGCTCTCATAGGTCAGCATAACACAGTACTGCTGTGTCAACTGTGACCCCAGTGACACTGCAGGAGCCAGAGAATGGGCTGAGGGGCCGCTCTGCAACCCAGGTGAAACCAGGGGTCAAAGGTCAGCTGTCCAGTGTGTCAGGCTTGCTGATCAGGAAGTGTAGCCCCTCGCTTTGGGGAGTACACAGGGAGTGTCATGTTTTGGACACACGCTCGCTCTCACTGACATAAATCTCCCGCGCTTACATGAAGTGGAGCTCCCTGCTAAGTCAGTGCGCTGCAGGAAAGTGGTGGGAAGATACTCGAAGTAACTCTGCGAGACTTTTACTGCGACTGACTGCTGTTTGTAGCTCAGAGGGCCGATCATAATTGTTATTACTGCAAGGATTAATGGTTTAACTGTCACTGAGACAAGTAAAAATGCACGTACTCACTACTACGCTACTGTAGAATACAAATTATATATATTTAGCTGTGGAGCTTTTACTTTAAATACCAAAAACCTGCTATAACTTATATGATATTTGATTGAAAAACAAAAATTCCCACATCTTCAACAAGTATAATTGATGTCCTAAATGAAATGCTTTCTTATTCACGCTCTTTTTCGCCTATCTGTGGCGGTCTCCTACAGAGGGAATGAGTGCAGAGGTTCATGTTTGTTTGTCCCAACCCTTGCTCTCTATCTGCGGCTCACTCCCATTATAGACACATCTAAATGGACCCCCCCCGCTTACCCCTGCCGCACTGAGGCAGTCCTTCCTTCCATCCTTAACCCAGAGTCTTGGGTTAGAGACCTCACTGTTGTTCTGAGCCACCCCAGCATCCTGGTAATGCTATGAAGGGAAAACAGCAGCACCGCAGTGGAGTTTCCTTCCCTTGTCTCATCTGAAGCAGGCTCTGCTGGCTGTCCGGATCAAACTGGCTCCCAGTGTGGCGCCGAGCCCCGTCTGCAAACAAGAGGAGGCCCGTGCATTAAAAGACTCGCCATGGGGACACCCATCCTAGACGTTTTACTCTCCAACAGCCCTGGAGGAGGTGATATTACAAGGAGAGTTTGTGCATTCGTGTGCCCGAGTGTGTGTTCACATGTGTTTCAAGCACTTCTACTTTCCTTTGAAAAACTGCTTATATCTTCATTTATTTGTCCAATTTGCTCTTTATCTACAGATGATACAACTTAAACGCCAGTCCCAGGAAAACCTTCCCCTCCTCGTGCTTGGTGCTGGGTAGCTGTTTCATGGAAGAAATCCTCTGGCACACATGAAGTGGTGTGCTTGTTTCCGCCAGGAGCACAGAAGAAGAAGAAGAAGAAGCGCTGGGAGGTTAACAAAAGGGAGCTGCCTATAAAGTCAAACTTCACCAGCAGAATACCTACGGAAAAAGACTTGACACATGGGTTTCATTCAATCTTTCTTATAGTAAAAAAATACCGCAGCAACGATTGCTTATCAAAATAATACAGAAACATTTTGACCAATGATTTCCACTTTCAATTCTCCACGTTAATAATCCAATACAAGCGTTGTTTCATTAGAAAGGACCATTTTGAAGCACATTTGCTGCAGGGTTTTGTTTTAATTTTAAGGTCATTAAAAATGATCACATTTCACTATTGCAGTTTATTTTGAATTTGTTATCGCTGCCGTCTGCACTTTGATATTTTAAGCACTTTAATGTGACGCTACTAATCTTTATTCTTCATTCAGAGAACAACTAAAGTTTGAAAGTCTCGGGTCTGCGTCTTTCATCTTCATTCATCCTTGCTTCTGACAAAAAAGTAGACAGCACTCTTCACTCTCCGAATGCCCCCCCACCCCCCACTCTGTCCAGGGAGTCATTATTGCTTTGGTAAATATTTCATAGGCCTCAATACCTTTGCACACAGCCACCTGCCAGCCACCTCTTCTGTCACACACAGACCATGGATAGACAGATCAAAATGAAAGAAAGCAAAGTGAAGGTGGAGGAGGAGGCGGAGGTGGGACGAGAGAAAGGGAGAAGGAGTCTTCTCCCTCTGCCTGCCTAGTGTGCATTTACATTTTCAGTTTGCCGGGGCTCTCTACTCTGTTTCCTGGCTTCATAACAGCCCTTTCAAAAGATGGAAATATTCCCTGGATGTTGTCAAACCTGTGCCCAACAACGTTTTGTTTTCTGAGGCCCTTTTATTTTATTTTTTTTTGCCCTAAGCGTATATGGGTTTTTTTTCTTTCACTCGGGCACATAAAAGGTGCTGGTTTAGTTTCCGAGATGGTTGTGCTGGGAAGGGAGGGAGATAGAGAAAGAGCAAGAGACGAAAGGATGAGCCGGTGCAAGCGAGTCAAGACAGAGAGAGAGAATACTAAGCTTCTCCTTCTTCTGACCTTGAAGCAGGCCTATAAGCAGCACCCGCTCGCCCTCCCTTCCCTTCCTCCTCCTCTTGCTTTCGCAGCCCCACCTGTTTACTTTGACTGGGTTAGAGAGGGGTCTTGCATCACCCGCGGTGTCCTCTCTTCCTTTCTATGCTCTTGCTTGCCCCGCGTCGTTCCCCTTACTTCTTACCTTGAAAGACACTCAGAAGGGGTAGCGGTCCAGAGATGAAATATTCAGCGTGGATATAAGCTCTTTAAGTTGTTTCAGAGTGGATAGCTTGTTGCCACAGAGCTTTAACGTCATAAATAAATGGTCAACAGTGGCCTCTTCGACTGCCCTGCCTCCTGTATATATATATATATATATGGCTGGGTTGTTCGTGTGCCCGGGGCTAAGCCCTGCCAGTAAGTTCCAGGCCTTAAATATGGATAAGCTGTGAAACGCCTCTGGACACACTCCTATGTAGTCAGTATAATGTTGAATAAAGCTGAGCTGTACACACGGCAAGAGACCTTGAATATAAAATGTTAAATCTTTATGCTGTCTTGGGAAAATGCAAGGCTTGTTAGTTGGAATCTGGCCGTGCAACAAGCAGTATTAGTTTATATGTGCTTACATTCACAGTGTATGCTTGTATCCAGAGCCAGCAGGCAGAGATTCAGTGTCCACTGTTTAGTTTCTGTTGTTTCCATGGCACATATGGTTGTTGAAGGATACAGTGACTCATCAAGCGGATTGAATGTTTGTTTACACGGCACTCAGCCTAATAGTTAACCGTGTCACCATATGCTGTGCTTTCCTTTGCATTCCAACAATGTAAGCTGACCATTTACCCCTCCCCTCTTCTTTTCAAACCCCACCACCACCACCATCACCACCACCCTTTTCCCCAAAAAGCTCCAAAGCTGCTCTTGTTTCTGTTAAGGGAAAAGCTTGACGCTTGGTTTCCTTTGAGCTTTAACTATGTAAACGCTTGTTCTCACATTTGCCTTGCAGTGTGCTGGACATTTCTACCAGGAAATGAAATGAGTCCGTAACAAGTGTTTTGGCTTCTGTTGAAGTCTTTAGCGAACAGTGGCTTGCCAACAGTAGCAGTGTGTTTGCGTTCCCAGAAACCCCCTGGGAGGGTGACGCCGGGGGCTTCCGGATGGAGGGCGGACACTTTCTCTCTTTGATTGAAAAATGAAAAATGGGGAAATGTCACACAGAGCTGCATAGGTATTAGGATAAGAGGGATTGAAATAAAGATTTTCTTTTGTACATACATATAAGTCCATTTGTGTGAATGGAGATATGGTCCTGGTCTAGCCGGGCCATTTAGCCTTGTGCGCTAATCTTCAGGTGAAAAGGGGACAGTGAGTGTGATAAAGGCGCCCTTGAAGACAGGTTTACCTCTGGTGCAGCAAGTTGAGCTCAGGTCAGATTTTCTGTGTGTGTGTGTGTGTGTGTGCATGTGTCACTGTGAGAATATGCATTATGCTAACACCCCCATGAGTCTTGTAGCTATAAATCAGCAATAGGATGTGGCACGACACAGGCCACAGGGCCCTGCTGATATGGGCTGGAGCTTTAATGGGCCCTGTTTCAGGTGGAGGAAGACATCAGCTGCACTGATCTTTACTACCCTGTAGGGCCCTGGAAATTTCTTCTGTACAAGAAGGAACACTATTCAGGTCACTCAGATGTTTAAAACTTTTTCTTCAGCATGCCTCTACCACACACAGTCGCTCCAGTACAGTACGCTCAGTTGAAGCCTTGACAATACTGTACCGCTGCATGAATGATGAGCTGTATTCACGGTTTGTTCAATGTGTGCACGCAGACAACAGCGTTTGTTATTCTGTCTGTTTGTTGCAGATAGGGCCTGGGTCTTGTTAGCTGTCAGGCCGTGCATCCACAAAGCTCTTCTCTCACTTATTGATGGGGTTTCACTAAATTACAGGCTCAAACAAGAGAGGCGGCTGCAGAAAACAACCCTTGTAAAAGTTTCCTACGAGCCCCTCATGTTTCAGCATTGTGTGCTCGCGTCTACATGAAGAAAAAACGAGAAGGAATGTCAGAAAGATCCCAAATCCATTTTTCTTTATTTCGCTATCTCTTTTCTTTTGGCTGTCTTTCTTTGGTCAGACCCTGTCTGGTCTTGCTATTATCCTGGGGCGTTATCAGTGTGTAGCTGCCTCTTCAGATCAGGCCTGCGATAAGGGCTAAATAAATGGAATGCTTGGCTAGTGGACATAGGTCAAGCCTTGTTTCGGCCCTGTTTTTTTCATGTGTTGTTGTGTTTGTCTGCAGGGGAAGTGGAGGGTGCAGCACGAACAGGCTCTGCAGTCTAATGAACTTATTGATTTCAATTTCAGGGCTGTTCTCTCCCCGCCTGACGCTTCTGAAGCTTTCATCCATTGCTGGACATAAATTAGTAACTCTGTCTCTCGCGTGGGGGACTTTTTCATTTTTTTTTCACCTCATCTCTCTCACTTGCTTCGTCCGCGTCTCTGAGACAGGTTGCTATCTTGGAAATGCTGTTTTTAAATGTGTTAAAAGCTTCTGTGGTCAGATGGATGCAGTCTCTGTGTGGGTGTTTTCTGTGTGGCTTAGCATACACCTGTCCCTGACAGAGATGGAGCTAACAAAATGACAAGCTGTGCGTGTGTGTGTGTGTAGGTGTGTGTGTCGGGGGGCATGTGGGGTCATTGAAGATGCTGAATGACCTCTTCCCAAGGGGGTCAGGGAGCAGCTGACAACTGTGTGCTCATGTGTGTGTCCGTGAGTACATGTGCATCCACAACTAATCCATATCATGTATCACATGCACAACATGTTTTCCTTACAAATATGTGCAGACATCCAAAGACAGAGGCCCATGCCAACTGAGGGGAGCGCAGCACATTCCCAAAAGAAGCCCAGCTCATGGAAAATGAGAGGCCACCGGCGCTGGGACAGGAAGCCTTCTCGGCCCGGCCCTAACGAGCACTGTGGGAGCCTCAACTCTGGACCCGGTACATCCGATACCCCCGATGATGTCCAAAGGCTAAACAGTTAAAAGGTCCGGTTGCTATATGTAGATGTGCAACACCCCCCTGTTCTGAATCTGATACTCTGGGAATCACAATAACAAGGCTGTGAGCTCTGGTCAGTTTTCCAGAGCTACCAGTCGGCCTCCCACCTACAGGCGCTGGCTGCGGAGACCCAGAGAGAGAAAGATAGAGAGAGCGTGAAAGAGAATTGATGCTGAGTAGCACAGGTTTTAATAGGGCTGTCAGAGTCATATTGTTTATGTCGTGTTCCAGATTAATCCATTCTTCCTTTATGAGCCTCTGCAGCCACCGTAAATTGCAAGCACGAAGCCGGTCCACTGTTGAGTTACGCCTCGGGGATCAGTGCCACACATGGGCGGAAAATAAATCATTTCCCCCGGATTTAAGGCCGGGAAATACCTGGGCCCTTTGTAAATAAAGCCATAGATGTTTTTACACCCCCCTGTTTTCTCTCTCCTGCCTCCAGGGCTCTTATTGAATCTCAAAAGGAGAGGGAGGGAGAGACAGAGAGAGAAACATGAGAGAATAAGAGAGAGCAGAGTTGAAGGGGGACTGGGTGAGAAAGAGGAAGGCAAGTCAGAGAGAGTGAAACAGAGGGGAAAGTCAGGAAAGAGATTCCAAGCGGGGAAGGATGAAGAGACACAAACCAAGATAGCTTCGCAAAACAGACAAGTAGAGAGGGAGGATGTAGATGTTGGCTGGAGTGCTCATTCCCTGGGTTCTCGAGGTGTTCAGGTTGAGATCTGTCAGACTGTCTGAACACAGGGCCCGCTGATGCGCTGCTCTGGAGCCGTGGGCACCGAGCAGACATCCAGCATCACCAGCTCGACCGGTGGGGCGGCCCAGCTCAGCTCCAACGCCGGCCGCGGCCGCCTCCCAGGCCGCCTGCCTTCTCTCCAGCCCCACGTTTGCATCATCGTAACTTCTCGGCCGGGGGAGCAGTGCCAGATCCCGGAGAGACAGAAGGAGGGAAAGCGAAAGAAGGACAGAGAGAAAGGCTGGAGCAACTTGTTCATCCTGGCTTGTGCGGGGCTGCCAGTCGGAGACAGCCAAAGGGAATGGGGAATGTGCTCGCTGCTCTGTCAGGACTTCATGAGTTATACATGACGTGCTATGTGAAAATGCTTCCTGTGTACTGTGTGTATTTCTCCCCCCCCCCCCATTCTTCTTTAACTCCCTTCCTCGCTCCCTCCCTCTTTCTCCCTACTGTTTCTGCTTTCAAGAGCTCAAAGTTAGCTTTTCTTGCCAGTGACAAAGTATTCCCTGTTTGTGCTAATGAGTGGCAGGCGACGGGGTGACACGAGAGGCTCCGGCTTCTGGTGGGACACTGCAGTCCAGCCGGATCTCATCTGGGATGATATTGGGCTGCCGTAGATGTACACTGACCACAGTGTGATCAGTGCTAACTAGAACGTTCACTGACACTGTCTTTGCTCCCTTTGTAAAGTCCAAATTAATACAACAATGCCAGGGGGCAAAAATCTGTGCTCCCCTCACCCATATATCTGCCCAGCTACAGAGAGGGTGATGCATTATTCAGGGTGTGCCAGGCTAGACCGTCCCCCCTGTTCTCAACTGCTGGAAGCAACAATCATCCCTCTAGGACACTGTTCTCTGTCTGTAAACTCTCTGTCCTCTCCCTTCTCTGTCTGTTGTCTCTGCAGACTCTCTTAACCTGTCCAGCACATGCATAATATAACCTCTCTCTTTTGTGCATTTTGCAATATATACGTGTTGACCCAGTGGCCTGCACTAGCGTTAAAAACTCTTTGATTATTTAACTCTGTGACAATATGGTTGTTTTGCATTTGAGCTTCTTCCTTCTCTTTATTGAACATGCGATCTGTTTTTGACTAAACTGTAGCGGGACTAGCTACTTTTGTTGTTTTGTTAGAAGGTAAACGCATGCGGCCCACTCATTTACATTCATCCATTCATTCTGCTGCAACCCAGTGCTCGACCTTCATATAACCCAACTCGAGGAGTGAGTGACATATTGGAATAATGTGAAGCGCGTTGATTCAAGTCCGTGCCAAGGTGTCCATCATGGCTTAACTGGTCTACGTGATTTTATTTATCTGTATTTGCGACATTTTAACTCAAACTGCGACGCCTTGTAGTTCTTAAGCAAAACAACCAAAATGGATCCTACAATGAGGTTTTGGAAATGTGAAAGGTTTTCATTGATGTTGACCGTGGCCACCATCTTGCACTCTGCTGTTGATTGTATCATCTCTCTACCTCTCCACATGCACACATCTTTCCCTTTTCAACTCAAGCCGCTGTCTTATAATTTAGGCTCTTTGCTTTTGCTGTCTTGCTGATGTGAACTGTCACCGGAACGGACAAATGGATCCAAATATATTTTCTTGTGTCCTTGGTCTGTTGTCTCCTCGCTCTCTGTTCTGTATCTCCCCTGGCTCCCGCTCAGAGAAGACATTAAAATTTGAGAAGAGAGAGGAGAGCCTGGGGGTTCCTGGTGTACTGCTGCACACTTTTGTCCCAGAAAACAGAGCAGGGAATGATAAGTTGCGGAGACTCTGGGCTGCTTGTTTGCAGCATGACACTGTGTCTGCAGACCTTGAACATTATGAGTCAGAGTAGTTATTGCTGTTGCATTCAACTCAAACTTCTTCTCAGTGTAGAGTGCGGGGGACACACAGTAGAAGAGGGGAAGAATGTCCACATATGCATGTACAGTCTAGCATGCGCAAACAAACTCAGCATTTGTCAACATTAAATGCTAATGCCTAACTTAACCTTGAACGATTTGAGGTCACTTGTCACAGAATATCAGGAGTTGAATTTCTGTAAAAATGAGAGTGTGACATTTCTCAGAAACCCTCAGCACCAAAGTTGGAAATCAAAATAAAGCAGAGTTACTTTGTGGGTAAAGGGACGAGGTTAGTCTCATTTCTTATTTGAAATCAGCTCCATAATTTGATCTTTGTAAAAGTTAAGTTGCTGCAGGTGTTCGGCAGAAGGAATGATAGCCTTAGGGCTAGGAGCTACTGTGAGGCCCCGCCGAGATTTCCCATCATCCCTACAGTCTGGCAGCAGCTTTTCAAACAGCGCCCCTTCTGAAGTTGCCCTTGGTTCTACATGTGTAGCAGTAATTATGAATGAGGGGGACTAAGATCTGTACAAAACCATCAAACATTTTACAGCTTGCTGCTATTGTAATAAAGATCAATAGACACGGTATCAGTCATGGTTTTGAAGGAGAGGTGGTGCGGTACATTTTCCCTCGCATACTTCCTCTCTTTCTTTCTCTCCTTCTGTCTCCCTCACTCATGTTGCCTCTCATTTCTCTTTTCTTTCTCTCTCTACTCTCTCTCCCCATACAGAGCTAGCGTAGCACATCCGTTTTAATTGCCGTTTGTCGGGCTCTGTGATGTGAGCTGCTAAAAGACAGCCGTCCTGTAACAGAGCAGGAGAGACAGTGAAATGCATTCACTTCGGCACTGGCTAATTGTATAGCAAGGGCCAAGGCCAGACTTCAAGTGCAACATGTGTGTGTGTCAAAACATGCATGAAACATACACTCTAAGCCAAGACAACCGCATGGACTTTAACACTATCACACTTTCCTCACACTTTCACCGAGCCTGGGAGTGGTAGGACTGTTGAAGCAGCCTCTGCTAGTGGGCTGAGGTCATTTGACCAGAAATAGAAGACATGGCGAAGCTGCAGATCAAACAGGATTCTGTCTGACAGGAGGAGATAAAGAGACTGTCAGCCTCGCCTCAGAACAAAGCAGCCTCTCACCTCTCTGGCCCACAGCAGCTCCCCGACGGCCAGCGATGCAGTGGTAAATCAAAAGGTGGGTAAAGTAAGATGAACGTCAAAAGATGATCGCAATGCCAACATCCACCATTATAAAATACCTATACTTATACAAAGGGTTTTGTTCCAGTGTGCTGGATATCCGTTTTGAAAAGAATGTTGAAACCCAGTGCTGATCAGTAAATATATCAGAATGATAGATATTTCTGTTCTGAGAAAGACAGCTATTTATTGAGCAGTGGTCTGAATATTATGCATGAAAGTGTATTTCCAAGCTATTTTCATTTCATATTTTTTCGTGACATTGCAGTAAATTGGAAATCGTTGCACGTTCTAAACCAGCAGTTACACCAATGAACTATGATATAGTTTATCTTTATTTCTTATACAGATTACCATCTAATTGACATTGTATATTTATTACATGAATATGAAGCAATGAAACGAAGTGAATTTTACTGACAGTTTCAAAATACAGTACAACTGTTTCAAACGCCTTTCAAATGACTGTACAAATTAAATGACTGTACTTAGCTCAGTACTTACTCTAGCCTGAGGAGCACCAAGTTTTGCTGCTGCATCTCGTTGGCTCATTTTTTGGCAGTTTGTCATGAGCTCCGAAGAGACTACGTTTTTCATTGAGAGAAAGTGACTTTCTTTTTCCCCGTCATGATTTCAATGTGCAGGCAGCTGCAGCCTCAGGTAGCCAGCCGGAAGCTGGTGGGTTACTGCGAGGCAAAGTATCATGGGAATTTGAAAAAAAAAAATAGAATTACTGTAGTTTACATTTTCTTTAAACGTATGTTTTCATGTCTGAAAATACCCCAAATTAACATTAAAAGACTATACTTGATTATAAGTGAATTGTTTAAACATCATTGGTATAGGAATGATTCTGTTCCAAGCTTTTTGATCACTTAAATCATCACTGTTAGCAGTTTCCACTGTATAACCAAAAAACAGCTCCTCTCTTGGTGTTTCTATCAGTGCATCTTTCTCTCTCTCTCTCTCTCTCTCCATGTGCTCATATAACCGGCCACTCGGCGCAGCTTGTCCATGCATGTTTTCTGGGGGCTGTCCAAAGGTATTAAACAACTTTTAAATAACATAAATTCCAAATGGGTGCTGGAGTGACGCTTAGTTGGCATCTTTTTCCTGGTTAAAATACACCACTGAGACAGCTGATGTACAAGGTTTTGTAGGTACAACAAGTGTGAGTCAGTACAGTCTACTGTGCAGTATGTCTGTCCTCTGTCTAAAGAAGCAATCCACAGACATTGCTCTCATACAGAGCACATGGTACAAACTGCGACAGTGTGATTTGTGGATTATTCTAATTTAAATGGCTGTTGTTGGTGGTAAGACACATGTAATTTATCAATTTTTTGAGCATCACAAACAAAATTCCATTGACCTCCATTGCATTTGGATGGTGGGACACGTGTAAAAACAGTATGTCTCAAAACCAGGAAACAAAACTGAAACAATTTACATAAGGGATTTTTTTTCGTGTGACTTAGGTGAAATGACCCTTTAAACTCTGAACTTCCGCACTGGCGGTAGTATGCATGCGCTCTTTTTCTCTTTCCTGCAGTACCTCACCTGGAGAATTGACCGTCTGTGATCTGCTGTCACACAGCAAAAGTATGACTGATGAGACTTTATCTGCGATGCCTCTTTAAGAGTGGACTTACATTCGCCGCCTTGTCAATAAGTGATTAATGGATTCATGATGGCTGGGATATCAAACTGTACTGTACTGTACAGAGAATATAGATTTTCTGCTGAGCCTGAGTGTGTCTGTTTGTGTTGATAAAGACTAAAACATAATATGCCTCTTATTAAATGGATATTTCATTTCCTCAAAGAGGGCTATGTATGATTGTGCCACAGTTTTTTTCATTCATTCAAATAATCTACTCTACAATTGTCCTTGATGCTGCATGGCTTTGAGCCACCAAGGCAAGGACGAGAGGAAAAGGACACACACACACAAATGTTAAGTTTGTTAGGCAACAGAAAATAAACACCACCGAGCACGAATGCACTTCTGAGTCAGTTTTCATATGGCGTAGGGAATATGTGGGCTTCGACTGTGGCAATCGATGAGGTTTGGCATTTAACTGTAAACTTTAAAAGACACCCATAATCTGGCTCCATTGTTTTTAATGGCCACATCAACTACTTTTGAGGATAATCATTTTATCTGATAAATGAGGATTTCAAACAGTCTTATCAGCTGTGCACTTGCAGTTGTTGTTTTAATCCTTCCATTCTGTCTCGTTGTTTTTAATTGATTCTGCAGCACAGAGGCTTTCTTCCAGAGATAATGCACTTGTGAAAACAGGTCATGATCCCTAAATGAGGGAATTTCACTGCAGTGTACTTGCCACAGTGTATCTACCGTCCTTCAGAAGCACATCCAAACTGCTGGAAAGTACAGATTGACTTTGTTTTGTCTACATTTCTGCAGCTCCCTCTCTCAGCACGGCATTCAGCGATGCCATGCACGGCATTCAGCGATGCCATGCTCCGCAGCAAATGGCCTCAGCTAAGAGCTGGTGGTGCTGATGCTGTTTGGAAATGCTTCCACGTATGTCCTACCTCCAGGCTTGAACCAAATCTCTGTGTATTAGGATCATAAACAGTGTCTCCTTCTCTCCCTATGTCTTTACATAATTTTGTAACGTGAGCTCAGCCAGGCATGGAAAGTAGACCACTCCGATTATCCAATAATGTCGCACCAGAGGATGCAAAAAAAAAAAATATATATATATATATAAATAAATCAAAACAAGAAGTGTTCCAGCATCTGTGCTGTGTTGGGCTCTGATAACAGCTCATCCAATAAGACCTCCACTCACCTCTCCCATCGCCTCACAAAACCACCGCCAGTTCCACTCTCAGGCCCTCGGAGGAAAGCTGTTTATTCCACACACTGCCTAAGTAGAGGTCTTGGGGTTGGAGCGGCTGTGTAGTGCATGGTGAAGACAAACACAGCCCTATTTAGTCTGGTGGGGGAAACCATGGTAAACAGTGCAGAATGGAAGCAGCTGGGGATTTTTGTTTTCTTGTTTTTTTCTTTTTTTCTTTAAATGCTCCTGTTTTTACACCATCACTCTGGGTTGGGAAATATAACAGATATTCTGTCATGAACGAGCGAGAGCAGACTGGGCTGCTTTTACTCTGGTTATGGAGAATATTACAATCAAAGCACTTGTACGCGGTCCGGCTGACTCCCATTCCTCATTTGTGTCCCTTTAAGGCCCCCCTCCCTAAAAACCCACTTTGATTGGCCATCTTACTTTATTTGTACCTGTAGGTAGAATTGGTAACTTACTGCCAGGCGCTGTGTGCGCATGTTTGCGAAGTAACTGTATAGAGAATAGCTCCCTGCACGGTCAGTTATTTGTATACTGGAATAAATAAAATGCTTTTAATACTATTTGCTGTGCCTGGAACAGATGGCGATTAATATGAATATCTGTCACTGAAACATTATACATATGACAGAAAATAGGGAAATGCATAATAGGTTTGTGATGGTTGGCTGATCAGCCAGGCAACTGAAAGAAGGGGTCTCAGGCAAAATTAACCGTTCATGTGAATTTATTTAGTTCATAATGGAAGGTCCCGGCAGATATTTACAGAGCCTCCGTCAATGATTGTCAGAACAAACACAAAAATTAATGACATAAGTAACCAAAACCCTGGCCCTCTTTGGCTTTGCCACTAACAGGTCCCAAACAGGCACTGCGACCTCTCTCCTCCTTTCCCCATAACCGAAAAAACACCCCTGCCGCTACCTCACATTTGGTCTCTTCCCCCGGAACCCCTTCTATTTATACGAGTGGAACCTTCCAATCAGATTTGCCAGTTCAGGTCCCGATCAGAGGAAGAGACACGCCCCACAGGTAACAAACATTTTAACTTGACCAAACATTTTACACCCACCTCCGCTGCCTTGTGTTTTCCCTTACCATAAACTGTTTTAAGTGTGTGTCTGAATCTAACTTAAGTCATGGGGTTGGCCCATGACAAGGTTCCTTTTAAGATTATGATTAAGAAGCGAACAGTGCGTTTTCTTTTCATTTTGAGATGTTTTTAAATGTTTTACTATTGACAATCGTTTACAGATCTCATTAGATTAGATTTTAATTTGAATAACTGATTTTATTGTGATCCCAGGGCATGCAACCCATTATTATTGAGTATTTGGGTTACGTGCATGCTTGCATGTGTGATTACAAAGTGGGAATGTCCTCTGGAATAGCCCTGTCTGCCAAATGGGGCCTGTGAATCCCACTTGGTATGGTGACATGAACGCTGTCCCATCCGTCCCACAGGCACCTGTCTAGAGGTCAGAGGTCTTCCTGTTAGGGGTAATCCCCACAGTAACCTGACCAGGCCAGGGGATAGTGGCAACCAAACGTGCAATAGTGGACCAAGCTGTCCCCCTAATACTCCCACTAATCATATTTTAATTGAATTCCAGCGAACATGTAAAAACCTGGTTCAGTTTTGTTATTCCATTTTCCTAACAGATGTCCCTGTGATCCCTGTAAAGTGATCTGCGGTGGTGACGTCCTCTGTTTGGAAACACATACATGAATTGGCTGTTCTAGATGGGAGAAAGTAGAACCATGTGCTTGTCCTCAGGATGGATGCCATGAGGACGGAGGGGTGGGGGTGTGGTACGTGGAGGATGGAGTTAAGAGGGTGGGCCTTGAGGATATAAGGAACCTCACTGGGACATTGTAAAGAGACGAAGAGAGAGAGAGAAAAAAAATCCCATGTCTTTTGGGTGAATACGATTAATTCTATAAAACCCAAAGAATCATTAGCACATGGCTTTTTCCTGGTTGGAATAGAGGTCCTTAACAGTTAGTACCAGGCTTGACTGCTAATCCTAAGGGCACAGCATGGTCCTCAAGCGAAAACATACATCATCTCTTCTGCGACCTTGTGTAGGCCTACATACTCATGCTTTCCTATGTGCGAGAAGTAGCATTGCACTTGGGTACTTAAGTTTGCAGACCGGGAATCTAACCGCAAAGTCGTAAAACTGCGTATAACCGTGAATTCCTTTATACAATGCTGATCCTTTGGTCCCATTTAAATAAAACAAATCAAGACTTTTTTATTCCCCTAGACAAAAGAATACTGTTTTGTGTGACCACCAACTGTTGGTCACAAAAAGCAGAAGCCAATCATCAAAAAGGAGCCGCGCGCACCAGCCACAATTACATAAAAGCAGAGGCTTGTGGTTGATTGAGTGAGCGTGCAAAGACCAACTCAAGAACCATGCAGAGGCCTTGACCATAGTATCATTGTGTAAGAGCTACATTCTAGGAAAATAAAAAAAATAAGAGCTACGGTGAGAGAATGTTTTCTTCTATGAATGTATTTCACGTTTACCTTTTCATCCCATTTTACCTGTCATCCTTTTTCCTTTCCCGACCATCCTGCATTTCGCTGCAGTGTTCGTACAACTCGGTCCTAGCATTTAGAAGTCAGGCGTGGAACTGATGGTGATTTCTGGAGGGAATGGGAGTGGTGGGAGAAGGTCCTGCTGGATGAGCTGTTATCAGACTGCAACTCCTGTGTTAACACAGGAGGGATTTTTTTGGTCATAAAGCCTATGGATAATCAAAGTGGTTCCCTTTCCATGCTTGGCTGTGATCAAAGTACCAACCTATGTAAAGACATAGGGAAAGAAGTAGATACTGATTTTGATCCTAATATGAAGAGATTTGGCTCAACCCTTGACACATGGATACATGTTTTCGTATCCCTCCTCCTCTCTGCATTTTTCTGCAGGAGGTTCCCTCAGTGGCATTGGACTTAACCACATGCATACATCCCCAGTGCAGTGATGGATGAATCTCTTCTTCATTGCTCACAGTCATAAGCTGAACAAATTCTAGTGTTCCAGTGTGGGACATAAACCATAAAAGTGAGCAGTTTCAGGCATCAAGGTGACCTGTCTACCAGCATCTACCCACCTCACACCAACCAGCAGCCTCAAGCCATGAAGGGGGATCCACCCACATGCCTCCAACTCTCTGATTAACCACCATAAGCACCAAAAAGTTTTGCGTCTGCAGCCCGCTTGCCTGTTCCCGAGGGCTAATTCAAAGGCCCGCTCTGTTATTAGAGCCAATGTGCTTTTGAGGAAAACAAAATCCGACTGTGAGCTTAAAAAGGAGTTGTCTCATTTGATCATTTATTACACATTTTAAGTGGTTTGGAAATAACTGAGGCCAGCGTGGTCTACATCCCTAATTGGTGCTCTTTTTCTCCCATTAGTACATCCAGACTTGTGATCCCACTAGAACAGGCACGAGAAGAAAAAAAATCTTTTCCCCCAAACAAAGCGTTTGTCATTAGTTTGTAGTTGCTCTGCTCGCAAGCATGGTTCAGATTTGCTTCTACGCACAGCTGTCACTGAGCCTGTTGGACGTCCTGGACCCCAAACACACAAACCAGAAGAGATTAGTGTGCCATGTCAGCCCACTGCTTCCGCAGATGGCACGGATGCTTTTAGCCTATTCCCTGTAGACAGCCACTCATTGATCTTTCATACTAAACTCCCCACAGCAGGACTCATGATACTGTTTTATTTATCATTCTGGCATTTACTATTAAGGCCAATAAAGTTTGACATGTGTGGGTTTTGACTGTAGGGGGCACTGTGGTTTCTGTGCAGCATGCTGTGGGTGGAAGGGGGGGCGGGGGTGGTAGATTTATATCCTGGCAGTCACAACTGTCACCCTTAGTAATATCTCCCCAGTCTCTCTTTCTTTAAGCCTGCCCCTAGCCCAAATTCCCCAGGTCCAAATCCAGCCCATAATTCACTAGTGTTGTCTCTCACCTTGACATACACCTAGTAAACGTGTAAAACATTCTGGTGGGATTTGCTCCCATTCTAACAGAGCATTTCAGGCCATGTGGGGGGAGAAAAAGGAGATATCAGTTACTAGTTTTTAAGGATCCTGGCACGGGCTCGAGGAACCCCTAAGCCCCAGCCCGGAGACCTCATCCAAAACCAACACAGGGGACAGGCAGGCAATTTTGGAAATGCGGTTTCAGTTTCTGCGCATATTTTCCAAGGGTGTTGCATTCGGGCTGACCATGATGAAATTTGGTTCTGGCTCCACTCCAGGACATTACCTGTGTGAGTGTCAGGTGATAGCCTCCCTAATTACCCTGGAAGGCAAACAGAGAATATTTTTCGCTGAGATTTCACAGAGCCCTCTGCACCAGTAAATGTGTTGCTCCTGTGGTAAAATGTGATCTTTCGGCTAATGAAGGACACGCTTCGTTTCCTTAACTGAATCACCCTCTGGTTTCGGCCTCTAGAGGGAGCTTAGCCCACTTTTGTCTTGTTTTTACTGCACTGGGCACTGGCAAGAGTTTACGTGAACCTTTGTGAGTAAGTATTGATTTATGGCCTGAGGCCTGAGGTGTGCATCTCTCCAGGGGTATTCAGCCTGCCTGGACACAAGCGTGTGTGAACAGTGGCTCTCAGACATCACTGACACTCTGTCCAACCACTGGACCAAGAACCACTGATTGGAGTCTGCGGTCTGTGGTGTGTGTGTGTGTACCGCAGCAGACCAAAACCCTCAATCACTGGGTCTTGGTCCAGTCCATGCCCCTGTGTTCCAGAGTTGAGTGACGCGCTGCCTGTAGAGCACTCATTAGAATCTATGTTTCACAAGCAGAGCAGGGATAGTAAATCATTCAGGCCTCAATGTTGTTATAGCTGGCCCTAACAAGCCACTCTCTGTCTACTTTATTGGAGTTTAAAAGTGGATTTCATGTCGTTTTTGGCAACTTTGAAAAAATATGACAAACAATGGAAACTATTGGTGTTAGAGACATGACCGCAACATGATGAAAACTTGTTCAGTCTTTCAAAGGAGCCCCTTTTCAAGATGTTCGGGCCCTCTGCTACTTAGAGACTGACAGAAACATCATTAGACAACAAAAACATCCCATTTATGTTTTCCATAACATCAGAAAAGGGATGTGTGCTGTGGGAATACTGTGTAGTTTTGGGAGGGTGCTATGTGATCCCACATCACATGGTCAAGGCCCCTGCTCTGGTACTGAGTTAAAGGATTTTCTCCCTACGGCCCCACTCCTAAATCAGATCAACTTTTTTTTTAAATGTTACATCTAAGGGCCCCCATCCCATGTCTAACTACCTAGTCTTTTGTTTGCTCGTGTTTTCCTTTTCCTCTGTGGATCGGCTGGCTCTGACCGTGTAATAGAGCGCATATTGGCCAAGCGAGGCAGCCTGCTGTGACCAGATCAGATGTGTGCTCCTGATTATGAAACTCCCTTTTAGTCACTGACAGACATGGTAATAAATGTGTCCATAAATTGAATTTGGGGCTTTTGAAAAGGAGCAGGAATATCTAAGGAGCATTTCAGCTGATTGTCTCCAGCCGACATGGCAGCGCTTCAGTGGGATTCTGGGGGGAAAACTGATCCTGCTGTGGTGTGGTTGGAGGACTGGGAGTGGGGGGTTGTGGCAGTGGTGGTGGTAGGGATGGTGGTGGTGGTGGTGGGGGATGGACGCCCAGCCAAGCAAAATAAAGACTGCTTTATTGCTATTCAGAAAATCATTTGTTTAAGTTTGCACAAATAAGATGACAGAGAGCAGCCTGTAGGAGTGTGTACTGTATGTATGTTTATGTGGCGGTGTGTTTGAATGTAATTGTGTTTGCGTGTGCATTTAAGTGTGTATGTGTGTAAGCTTTCAAGTCCCCTTACACTTTCCTAGAGGCATACTGCACAGGAGCAGCTTTCTGAGTCATTCCACTAACTTTAAAGGGATGTACAGTGCACTTATGGTTACTTAAATACTCCCTCTCACAATAACACTGCTGAAGCTTGGTGAAGTGGTGTTGACAGCAGAACTGGGTCAGTTCGGCCAAAGATTTTCTACTTCATTCCTCTTAAGGATTAGGCCTTGGATACTGTTTCATAAAAGGCAAAATATAAAAACATCTTTTACATCTACCTTTATTTCTTATGACAATATAACTTGACAGTAATACTTGCAGCAATGTTGGCCACATACACACAATACATTCAATTGTCGCTATAGTGGATTTGTTCACAAATTCCCATATTTACCGTATTTATGCTATAGAAAGCAAAAGAAAATGCAAGCGCACTGTAAATTCAACTAGCTGTATTTAAATGTATTAAAATGTTTATTCACGTGTGAAGCACGGCGACGCAGTTAATAACGACTAAGTACTTTGAATGAACAGCAGCAAATAATCATTTCACACATCAAACTTCACTTTGATTGGCCGGGACACTTGCCCTCCTTGCCCTCATACACATGGTCATGCTAAATCTAAGCTGAGCTCAACTATGCTAAGCTAGGCTACGGGCTTGTTGCTATTACCTCAAATCCAGTAACACAACACCGATGCTCGCCAAGAGAGGAAACAGTGCGCAAGTGCTTACCAAGGCGTGTATATTTAGCCCGGTCAATCATGAGGGAGGGACGCGGCTTCTCAGAGCAGCGCGACACACGTAACTCAGCCACCAAGAGTCACACATCCCCATGTGTTTGCCAGGCCGAGCCTTTGGGCTTGATTTTCATGGAGACGTGAAGTGACGGGTCTGGAAGGTTCCCCTGGGGCAGAGGGCGGCCTGAGTCATAGCCAGAGACGCGGCAGGAGCAGTCAGAGCCCCGGTTTAGATCTGGCAATGACATGATGTTGTGAAACTGTTACCCTTCATTATTTATTCACTATAGACATCTGTCTTGGCAAAGGGAATGGGATTCAGTGTGTGATTTTTATCTCGGTCCTCTCGCCTTCCCTTAGCTTCTGTCTCTACCCCTTTCTCCTGTCTCTCTATCCAATTTGCCTTTATCACTCTGTCATTCACTCCGTCTGTCCCGTTGTGTCTCTTTCTATCTCTTTCTTTCTTTTTTTCTTTCTGCATCTGTCTATCCTGCCTTTCTTTGAAATGTTATGATTCACCGGCTGTGGTCTCTGTGCACTGTCTCCTTGAAGTCTGTGTGTCTCTTGAGTGCAACCACAGAATGGTACATCACTTCTATTACATGTAATTTCCTGGGTTTTATAAAGTACATTTACTCACCCTACAATGTTGAAGGCTGTTCTTTTCTACAGCCCAGTTCAGAGAATCTGCCTCTTACAGCGCAGCCCTGTTCATGGAAACCATTATCTGGTGTGGGAATGTGCCAAGATTAGCCTACAAAGTTTGTCTCTGGGAAACTTGGATTAATGTAAAAGTCAAAATCCTCCCCAGAGTTGTCTGAATAATGGTATCACGTTAAGACAAAAGCATCATACTTACTTTTCCCAGGAGATATAGGAAGTCCAGAATGGCAGTAGCACCAAAGTTGCAGATAAATTTATCATGAACTGACATAATCTCTCATAATCCATATACATTTTTGAAATTGGTTTAATGAAGGCATAACAACCAAGCAAATACCTCTCTGAAAGAAATGAAAGGACATGTTTTGATAAGCTTCAGGAAATTCCGTTAGACAACAAACGTTCTTGCCTTTAATTTGCCATAAAACCTAAACCCATTTTAATGCCTCCACCTGCGTTACCTTTGTGCTGCGCAACATCGCAGACGGGCTCAATTACGCTGTTATTCTTACTTATGTTTCTCTCTCATTCTCTCTTGCGCCCTCTCAATAAAAAGAGGCCAATAAATCACTTAGCTGTCGCTGTGGGTTTGGGGGTATTGGTGTTGGAGCGAGCTGTCCCACTCTCCACAGCTGAGTAGACATGACTCTCAAAGCACTAGAAAACCCTACCCCACTCCCCTCACTCTCAAAAACCAACATGGTGAAAATTACATTTTGGTTGAAGAGTCGAATAAATCTTGGCCGAACATGGCTGGAGAAGTGGAAAACGGGCCTCCGTGGCTGCTGCAGCCTCGGTGATGGGGGGGAAAGGGGAAGCCACATAAGAGGAGGTTTGTGTTAGCACAGGGTAGATGAGGTGCAAGGGGAGTCCGTGGGAGGATACAAGGCCTAAAAGTGCTTGCGGATTAGGGGGGAGTGATAACTTTAAGGTTGAATGTATGTGTGAGAGGCGAGCAGCTCTTGAGATTTGTGTTCAGACAACAGACGTCTGTTATGATCTATAATTTCAAAGGCATGTGGGGAAGAAGAGCTTTCCAAGTCACTTCTCATGGAAAAAGGTCAAATGTGAAAGAAAAAAAAAAAGCTGATGAACATTTCATCTTTTAACTTGAGGAAAGATTTGAGAACTGCCGCTTTAAGATTAACTTTTATTTTTATTCTTTAGAGCAAGTTAGAAGCAGAACCTTTAATAGTTGCCTCATTTACAACACTTTTGAGCAGCTGTTCGGGTGTGTGGTCATTCATCTATAGGTGTTGGTTATTAGCATTAACTTGGGGCTTATTCCGATTCACTGTACCGTGCCCACGTGGTTGATCTTTGTTGGTTTTCCATCTCTGGGGCATGTTTGACGGGAACAACTTGTGTAATGCCATCAGCAGCCTGTCGAGGCTAATTAAAACACACATCTACAAATCTGCCAGCAATTACTACACCCAGAAACATTCGGTGCCTCTCTCAAATTTTAGGCAGAAAAGGCTGTGTTTACCGCGCTAGCTTTTCATTTCTCAGAGCGATCCCACAAAACAAATACTGGTTAGGGCTTTGTTTGATACGGCAACGTTCATATTTATTTTGCCATTTAAATGTTACAAAAATGTAGGCATTGGGAGACATGATAATGGAATCCAGATTTTGGCTTTATTTAATTTGTAGCTCTGCATGGAGTCACCTCATTTTAGATTATAGCCCTGCGTAAACTGCGCTGCTCATGGCTCTGAGGGTTTCATTGTGTAACAGTGTTGTGTCCCAGTCATCTGGATGTGCTTTGCTGTCCTCAACAGAGCATACTCCTTATCTACATCACTCCCGACCCACAACCTCACGATCATGTGGCTCATCTACTTTGCTCAATGACAAAAACAGCAAGACGGCCCATTTGTATGCAAATGCTGAGATGTAATTTGAAGTTCCCTGTCTTTTGCATAGCATTGGTAGAGCAAGCAGTGGAAGGACTCTGTGTACAAGTACAAGCACAAGTGTACAGAAGTACTGTTAACCTGTAATTCAAATAGAAGATAATAGTCGTGACTTATTAGTATAACAGTGTACCAATAAATTCAAGTACACACCCACATGCAATTATATTAATACATGGACACTGACATTATAGCTCACAAAGACTCTGGACAAGCTGGCGCGTTACATGCTTCTTGCTTGCGCCATAAATGAGTTTAGCACTCCCATCGCGCAGCCCTGTGTCGTAGAATGGCAAATAAATGTACCTTGAACCTTGACAGAAGGACATCTGATAATGTCTGAGTTTACACACACACCTGTTTACTCTCCACCTGCGTGTACTCGGAGATGGGCAACACCTCCACAATCAGTTGTTAACAGAGAGTTGCAAAACATTAGTGCAGTTCCTGGTGTAAATCTGTTATGAATCATGTATCTGACAGTGGCAGATACATGATTGTGTCATTTGTAGACATAAACACCTGCTATGATCTGGCTGAGTCTGGCCTGCGCTGTCAACTGTCATCTCTGATCATATCATTTAAAATATGGGGTCAAACCTCGTCTTAGGAAACAGTGTGAATTCTTTGTTTAGGTTGTTTTAATGTTGTTTTTTTAACATCCTGTATCCCATTGTAAGACCAAGTAAATACATACATTTCTGAAATAAGTCAAAGGCACTCTCTGATTTTGTTTTAGACTCCAAATCCCCAAATTTCCTCCCAGCTCACTGTTGGTGCTCAACACTAAATTGTGGTCAGTTGGCCGTTGCAGCAAAATCGGGGAGCGTAAGATATGCCTATATTCCTTGTGTATTCATCCAGCGATGCATTTTTTCTGTATACGTTGTACCGGACAGTTAAAGTGACTCTGAGTAAGAAGCAGAAAGAGTAGCTGCTATATCAGGGGGAGCAGTGGAAGCATGGCGTTGGTCCCTGCAGGCCCAGAAGCAGAGGGGCTGGACGGGGATTAGTGTGGCTGCTGAGGAACACCTGTCTGTCACTGATGGATATCCTCCTGCCAAGCCCCAGATGGATCTTGGGAGTGGTGGGCCCCATCATAACTGCCTCCTTCCTCCTCCCCATTAACGCTAATGTTTAGTTTTTTCTATCTTAACCCCCCCCCCCCCCCGTATTCCCTTACCCTGCATGTCTGGCATTCTGTTGGGAGGGGTGGGAGGGGGGGGTGCTGTGTGGTGCTGGAGAGGAAGGGTGCAGAAGAGGAAAAGGGGGCTGGGACAGTTTAGTTGGATGGCCAGCTGTGTGCCAGCTGTGTGCCAGTGGAACGCTGAGTGGCGTGGAGAAAGGCCTATTATCTCCCACACGCACACACTCTCTCTCGCCTTTCACACCCCAAACCCTGGCCCTTCTAAATCAGCCAGACAGATTCTGCTAAAACCATCACTCCTCCTTATACATGCATGTGGTCTCCTCCTGCACACACACACACACACACACACACTTATTCTAAGTGCTGTGCAGTGAGTTATTTTCCCTTCTCTGCCCCCGTCTGCACACACACAGATGCACAGAGGGCCCAAGAGCTTCCATGCCATCCTCTATGTGTCACTTCTTTGACGCACAGGGCTAAACAAGTCATTAAAGCATGGGTCGAATCATCCATACACATAGTCTTATCTGTCCGCTCTCAGTCATCCAGCCTATTCCACAGCGGCTGGACGCCTCTCCCTGCTGGTAGGATATGAGCAATTAGCAAGAAAGACCTTTTAGCTCTGCCAGCTGATTTGCGGCCAGTTTCTGCATATGCCTGTAATTCACTATGACATTTCATCTCCTCACTTGTCACAGTCTTTATTGTGTATTACCACAATATAAACAATAATGACAAAGTAATAATCAAATCGGAGGCAATATAATAATTTTGTTCCCTCCCCGCGCCAATGTCCACTGGTTGAACCTGTGGGAGACAGCTGATAAGTGAGCGGAGTGGAGGTCTCTGGAGAGCGAGTGGAGGCAGCCGGGAGGAGTCTTCCCAAGTCAGCCCAGGGGAAATGGATGACAGTTACACTACCCTCCGGCCAATTAACTGTCATTCTAGCTGTTGGTTTAACTTGCTGACCTTACCTCTTCTCTGCTGTTTGTCTTATCATTTCCGGAAAAGAGGACCACATCTGTGTATGTAAAGTGGACAGGTGACCTTCAGAGAAGGAGAGCAAAGGTCACAGTTCACCCGCTGTATATTTTCTTTTTTGCGCTACAGCAAATATGCCGAGGAGTCTTCTGGGAATTTGGGGGGGGGGGCGTAGGAGAAGAGAAATCCTGTGGGATTGAAAGAGAGCTATCTGTTATTACTTCCAATTACTCCCCAATCTCCCGCTCTATCTACCTGTAAAATGACATTAGACATGCCTGTTCTCATGGTCTTTTACAGATTAAGGCTGTGCGTCTCAGTGATGAGGCCCACGGGAACTCGAAGTCCACACTACTTGCCCTTAAAGTCATCAGCTAACTGAGCGCATTCACCGATCTGAGGGAGAAAAGTTGATTCTCTCAGGAAGTGCATAGGGTTTTGTCTTTGAGAGGAAGCATAGACGTTAGTAGGAAGAAACTGAACACGGCTGCCATGTTTGTCCCTGGGTGAGCGTGGGTTTGAGGTTGATGTTTGAATAGGGTTACAGTTCCAGTGAGCGCTGCTGTCTTAGCATGACAACAGAACGGGGCGGGCTGCGCTGGCCCTTCTGACACAGTGCCCACCCCTCTCTGTTTGTGAGAGCGCCACTTCATTGTACCCAGTCGCCACTATGGGACAAAACCTAGAGAGCCTACACAGCTGGAGATGGCAGGGAGCATTCATACTGAATGCTTGGCTTGTTCAGGCACTTTTCTGCCCTGTGTCTCACAAGAACCCACATCCTACTTCCTGTCCTGTCTCTGACAAGAGACGGGTAGGCCGTTTTACTTTACATTGATTAAGTCTTTCCTCCATGGTGGAACTATTGCTAGAGGAGGTCTTGTAGGTGGTAATTATTATCTCAGGATACCAAGAGTTATTTCTCCCTCTGCCACACATGTCAGTGACTTGCTCTCAGTGAAAACAAGGACTTTCTGTAATTACATGGCGCATTTGCAATTACCAACATATTGTTTGGTGTCCGCAGCATGTTTTCATTGTCCCTTTACACTATACGGGAAGTCCTGTTGTCTTGTGAAGGTGTGACTTGTCATGTTTGACTCTATAATCTAAACTCTTGCAGTCAGATAAGGATATATTACAGCACATTTATTTTACTTGGCAATTTAGGTGCCTCTGGTTGTGACAAACTGTCATCTTTAATTTTTCTCTGTGATGTCTTAAGGCAAGTTGTCTTGACTAGATGAACGAGTTTTCCCAGGAGGAAGAAGAGAAAGAGTTGAGTGAGAACAGAATTTGGCTCAGCAATCCTCCTTCAGCATGCATTTAGTTTCCTTATTATAGACAAGGCACCAATCTATCCTCATGCCACTGCTGAATCACTATATCGCCCACCCTTTCATTCTCTAATAAACACTAACAAAACAGGTGCATGCATGAATGCACACACACACACACACACACACATGCACACACACTGGTGGTATAGCGCTCACCATATCTCATTTGAATGGCAATGCCATTATCTGGCTGTGAGGTGTCACGCTGGAGTGGCTGACAATGTGCCTGACAACAAGTTTATCTAGGCACAAAGAAAAGTTGAGAAGAATAGAGTACATTCTCTGCCTCCTCGTTTCCTCTGGCTTTAGCATATATACTTTCAAACTCCCCATGGAGTACGAGGAAGCACGTCACCCAGCCTCATCCTGCATGATAGACTAGCAAATCCAGTATTTATACCCCTGGTAAACCCCGTGGTGAACACTTTGTATAGACGCATATTTACTGTTTTAGCACTGTGCCATTCTTAGTCTGTGTTCTAGTTCGCGTTCTCTACTTCTCAGTCATGTTCCTCCACTTTGTGTTTTCTTTTTTCTCAGTATAAAATGTGTTTATTTTCATTAAATTTACTGTAAATTACTGTAGCCAAAAGTGCTGCTGCGGTCTTGGCCCAGGTCTTCATTGGAAACAGGATCTGTGCTTTCAGTGGGACTAAGTTGGTTAAATCAAAAATAAAAATACAAAGGTTGAGCTGCTTGTCAGTATTCATTAATAGTGGCGGATAATGGATTCTATGCAGACGCATTACTGCAGACTTTCAGGCATGGGAGATTGTGGAGGCTATTGGCTGTACTGAAGAGAATCAATAGCAGGGTTTACAACTTAGACACTGGTAGGCATCATCATTACACAGCGAAGCCCTCTCACCTGCTGTTATCGACCTCCCTCTCAGGTTCACAGCAGCAGTGATCAGCGCTGGGCTTGTCTGGTGATGTCATATATGGTTGTGTGTATGTGCGTGTGTGCCTGGTTTGTAGCAGCAAAGCAAACAGAACCTGTCTGGGTCATGCCGTAATGTGCCGGGACGTGAATATCTGTGGTATCCGGGTTTGAAAAAATCCCTTGTGGTGGTGTCTTGCAAAATGCAGCATGATGATAAGTTGGAGCTGCTGTGTCCAGTGCTAGTAAAGTCTCTGTTGTTCCTGTGTAGCGCTGATAAGCAGACTCAGCTCTGGGTGGCTAAACAATTTCCTGTACATGGTTTACCCCCTACCTAACACCACGCTAGCTCTCATGAACAATGATTAGCCAGTGCGCTGTTTGGAGACACATACCTACCACATGGAAGCTTTGACTTACGCACCCAAACACACATGCACCTAGTATTGTGTATTAGTCTTATAAACAACATGCATTTATATTTAAATGTCTTATCTACAACAACATAAAATGTGCACAAAACAGAGTAATGCTCAATTCCTAAATCAATAACTTTACAAGCAACCATGCGTAAGGAGGTCAAGGGTCGTAGTACCCCTAGACTTTCGAATGATTATGTAAGATGAGGAGATCATTTTGAGACACTGGATAAGGAAAGCTGCTTTTTCCTTCATTCCCTTTGAACATTTAAAATACCCAGAAGTAGAGAAACACATGCTTTCAGAAGAATAGATGCATATAGTCACATTTGCTGCTCTGTCACAAAGGCAGGCATCAGGTGCAGAGTTATACAGCCGTCACTTAGTTTCTGATCTAAGGCCTGTTAAAGATGTTTCATGGATACTGACTCAATTTCATTTAGCTGTAAGCTGTGACTAGGAATCCAAATCAATCCCGCTTCTCATATTACCCAGGAGAGACTTTTAACAGAGTTTCATATTGGCCGTGTGCAGGCGCAAACCTGCAAACAGTATATAAAGAGGAACCTCATATCTGCGGTGTGTGGCACTGATAGGGAGGTGATGGATATAGCCAGTTGGAGGTTGTGAAAATGAGCTCTAACTAAAAGGGATGTGGATCACAGAGAGGGACAGCGCCAGTGATCATCGTTAAGACTTTCTGCCCCCCCCCCGCCCTCCCTCCCCCACCTTCCTTTACATTACCATTATTAAAAAAGGAGAGGACTCTCTTAATAAAGTCTATTAATCACACCGGGGGAGTCGGTTCATCGGTTCACCCTCTCACGAGGGTCTCTAATCAATCAAGCTCGCTGGTAATGTATTCATGGGAGATGTAAGAAAGGACTTGTTTGACAGTGTTCCAAGGAGGAAGAATTTATTAAGTTCCCTTCACTAGTCAGCCAATCCTGAACAGTCATGAATACACCCCCACCTTACCCCACCCTTGTCCTCTTCGCTTGGTACTGTGAATAAAAGGGCCTTCATAATGCACGGAGTCTGTACAAATATTGGAAACGTCGAAAATATGTCCTCTCATTAACAGTGATGAGTGAAAGCCAGAGTATTGGCATTTGTCAGATATGCTCAGAGTGTAAAGGCACTGTTGTACAAGGCCTCTGCTGTGTCGGGTGATGTAGAGACATCACTCTCTTGCGATCCTCTCAAAAGCCGGAGAAAATGTGTCTTATTAGTTCACACGAGGTGGCGAAATTCTGTGCTACACCGCTGACTAATGTACAAAGCTGAGAAAGCACAGGGCTGATGGTTTGCTGGACCTCTGTTAGTGACGTGTGAGTGGAGAGGGGACATCAGGCTGGTAAAAGCGTGCAGCTGTTGGAAGCAGCTATGAGGCCAGGCATTTTTTTCTACAAACCCAGCCCTGTGCTCATCTCCTTGGCAAATACTTTATAGGCAGATTGGCATGGTAAAGAGATGAGGGAATGCAGATTCCCCCCCCCCCCAAATAAAGCAAACCAAGTTCCTATCATTTTCTTTTACGCTCATCCGAAAAAAGCATTCTCACAGTTAGAGGAGGAAAGTTAGGAACATACACATGTTGGGGCTGTGTTTTTATAGAGGAGGGTGCATAAAAATCCCTTATTGCCTTTGCTTTGTCCTGAGGAAGAACTGAATGAATGCTATGCTTGGCTTCAAAGCTGCATTTCCATAATTGCCCTGTAACTCGGGCCTGTCTGAAGGATCTGGAGGGGGCTGAGAAAAGCACAATCTTTCAGCTGGGTGAACGGCAAAAGCCCCAACGCCTCTCCCTTCGGCCTGTCGGCCTGTCGCCTCCTTTCCCCACTTGTTGCCTTTCGGATTCAGTGAAAGAATTCCCCTCTCTAACCTCCATCAACAAAAGGCATGAAATCAGTGCCCTCCCTCTCTCCCGCTCCAGCCCCAGAGAATGTCACTCCTTCTGGGCCTTTTGTCCTTTGCTCAGCCCAGGGAAACACAACAGCCCCTCTCTCCCTGCTCCCTGGCTATTCTTTAACACGTTGCTGCTGCACTTTCACTTACATTCTCCATAATGAATGTGCCATAAAACATGCAGGAGACACAGAAGTCGCATATCTTTGGCAGGGGTAAAATTGAGCCTTCCACCTTCTCACTCTTTCAGCGCCGGAGTGTAACAAGTTGCCGTGGAGTGCCGTGGCCTGTAAGCCTGTGTATGGAGGTATGTGGTGTGTGGGACATGTGTTCCTGAGAGCAGATCCCTGGTCCTCCTGCGGTCAGCTAACACACAGGCCGAGTGCTTGCAAAAGGGCAGACCCTCTCTTGGCCCTGGCAAGCGCTGGGTGGGGGGGCGCGGTCAACAGTGGCTCATAAAAGGATTAGCCCACCGCACAAAGACAGTGGGCCGCTTCTAAGCCTGACTAGGTCCACAAAGGAGATGACATTTGTCTGTCTCGGTGGCAGGAGGGGGTGTGTCGGAGTGGTCCAGCCTGGGGATAGGAGGAGGAGGTGGCAGTGGTGCTGGGCGCTTCAATGACAGAAGGGGTGGATGAGGTGAAAACACAAGACTGACCCCCTTTATTTGCAGCGGCCTCCTCTTTCACAGGGCACCTCTGGCCCTCTCCAATGGGCTGCTGTAGTGTTTATTTACTCCGTGGTTTCTCCCCATTCACACGTGACCCTCTGATGGCTCCATCGGCCAGATCCTTTCAGCCGCCTGGCACCGCCATCCACCTTCCCCCGGATCAATGATCGCCTCGAAAGACAGATTAGATTTCCTCTGAATGATTCCATCTTTCTCAGATTTTTTCCCCCGCCTCCTAAATGGCTGTTTAACAGCACATTACTTTATTCACCCATGTAGCTGCATGTAGTCCTGTCTCCGAGTGTTGAGGGCAAAAGGGAGCAGCAGCCAGCAGCTCTCGGACAACATCAGCAAAGTGATTAGATGGGAAATGAAGAACAATTTATTTGCACCATGTCAAAAGCTTTCCCACACTCTTAATACTGCAGAACTGTCCGATAATTTGTGAATAATTACAAGACAGGGAATATAATTGAAGATGTATTGCTTTTTATTGTGGAATATCTGAATCTGCAAAACCCACAATGTAACATTTAAATTACTTTGTCGCTGCTTGTAGCAAGTACACTCCTAACATTTTTAGTCCATCTTGACTTCTTCACTTTTCTTACCATCTCGTGTTGAATATATTATTAGCCTGTGATTTTTTTTATTTTTTATTTCGGGCAGTTGAGTGCTACAGTGTGCCCCCACCGACTCGGAGCATTTAACACAGCGTGGACCTCAGAAATAAGAAGAGGAGTCAATGTTGATTATTGCTCATTAGCCAGGAGAACATCCACTTAACATGCGAGGAAACGAGTGACACACCATGCCCCACTGGAAGCGGTCCCTGTGTAGCTCAGAGCAAAATGTTAGCTAATGCATTCCATTTGCTCTTTGTAACCGGGAGCAGGTTGGACACGTATGGCGACATCAGCAGGCATGATTACTTTGTTTCTGCTGAGGCATTTTAATCCCTAATTTCATGCACTGATCAGAGGAGAGGCCCTGAGCTCTAGACACGATCACTGGCCCCTCACTATAGCATTTCAATTGAATCCTCACGATCAAGAGGTGGCTTGTTCTGGGCCCCTCAGGAGCAAACATCCTGCGAATACTGAGGAAATAAACATCATTATTTATGATAAGATTCAGTGTGCTCACATGCAGCCAGCTGACCCTCCCTCACAGCCCACCTTTTATTAACAGAATCGTTTGGTGGTTGTTTTTTTTTTTAAACTGACATAAATCTTTATAACATTAATTTGTTATACATGTCATGGGTAAGTGGTATCAAGCTGAGGCTTTTTAAATTTACAATTACATCATAGATTAAACGCATTTTTTTTTTCTTCCTGATGTAATTTGACTGTTTCATACCGTCTAACGTCCCATGTGGACGCCTCATTTTCCTTTTGTATTATAGAGTTATGCATCATCAACGTCACGCTGGTCACTCAACGCTACTCCCTTCAACAAAAAAGGGAAGGGGGCAAGAGTCTACAAAAAGGGAAAGTGAACGCTGTTGCATCAATCAGCTGGCTCGTGCCAATTATGAATATGCATCGAGGCTCTAAAGGAAGATAACTGATTAGAAAGGAAGGCAGGGCGGTGAGAGCCTCCAAAAAAGGCTCCGGAGTCTCTCCCTCGGCAGAGTTTGGGGTTTGTTTAAAGCAACATCCTAAAACGAGGGAGGATATATGGCTACTCGTCTCTCGCCTCTCGTCTGCCTTTGCTGAAGCTGAATGGCAGACGTTAAACACATTTCGTCGTCGTTGGCCATCTGAGTCCAGTCGAGGAACGTGCGAAAAGACTGTCTCCGTTTGTGCGCTTTTCAAATATAAAGGCCGCCATCAATCCAAGCCCTTTAAAATTTAAACCGCGAGAAGAAATGAAAATATGAAGATGAATGAATAATGATGAAGACGTTACAATAACACCGAAAAGGGGAGGCTTTTCGTTTAGCGTTAGGACATCGAAGTTTGTCTCCCAAAGAACATTTTTGAATGTTTTAACCGATAATATTTTTTTTTTTCTGCTGTTCAGTAAGATGAATAAAAAAATAGGAATTTGCATCACTAAGATTGTCATGTCTCATGGGTTTTTTTTTATAATCTCGGCGAAATTTGAATAATGGGTATATTGACGGCATTTTTTACCTATTTGTTTTGTTTTTATTTGTTTTCTTTTTACATTTAATTTTTTCTTGTTTTAAAAAAAAAAGTGAAACGACCGAGTGCGCTATGAAGGATAATTGAGAAAGTCCTGCAACAATTAAGTCAATCATGGCAGCCATAACGTATATTTTAATACTTTAGCTACAAAAAGCTACATTTTAACTACTTATTATATGTTTCCAGTTTTACTTTATTGTGCCTTTTGGTAAAAATGATTAAATAACGTTTATGCCTAAAGGTTTGTTGCTTCTTGTGACCTCAACCGAAAATGCTTTGTTAGTTATGAAATGTTTTTGGACGCATTGTACCGAAATTAACACTTTACATAACTTTAAAAAATATATATATATATGTGCTTGATTTTTGATGCATTCAAAACACGCCTGCTGGTTCATTTGGACATGCAGTCTGCGCTGCGTTTGCACCTCAAAATCACAACACTGAGGCTTGAAAGCACATTACAAAGGTGTGGTGCTGTGACACCTTAATAAAAGCAAAATGTTGCTATCGAATTCTGTATCTCAACTGATGGATAAATTAGGAATGGGCCAAAAAAAACCCCACAAAAACAACCAACAACCTGAGATGCCTGAGCGCCAGAACATGGCCGACTGCAGGTGACTGTAGAGGGAGCTCCAACACTAAGTTTACATAAACTTCCTCTGATAAGGGCTCACGCATGCAAATGATCACATCACGGGCAAACAAAATAAATGATGCTATTATTAGTGATACAGCGGCGGAATATTACAATTATACCAAAGAGCAGCGTTAGTTGGTTAAAAAAATAAAAAAATAAATGTATGATGTATGTGAAGAGCAAACGCATTACAAGTTGAGCATGATGGGAGCTGGGAGTTGCACCGCGAAAAGCCAAAATCCATCTTCAAGATCAGCTGCGCCACTCCCACGGAGCACCAACGACCATCCAACCATCATTTATTACCTGCAGTCTCCTTGTGCAGCACACAATTTCAGACGGAAATTAATGAAAGAATTATTCATTTTAATGCGACCGCTACGCCTCTATAAGGATAATCCCACGACATTAATATCCACAATGTGATGCCGCAATACTGGCTAATTAGCCTTAAGTCCCTCCACGACAAACGTGTGATAAATCCCTCTCGAATATTTACTTATCGCTGCCACGGAGGATGGATGGAGTCTGTGCCTCAGGATGTCCACTAACGCACATGCAAACACCAAAAGCTGCAATGCACAATAACAGCCAGCATCAAAAGCAGCTGTCAAAATAGCAACGGCCAAAAACCAACCATTTCTTAAAGTTGCAGCAGTTCATTTATTAGCCAAAATATAGACTTTCTTGTACAATTTGGTTCACAAGTATGTACATATTCTTAACTTTATATACAAAACATTTGAACATCAAATCCTCACAGAACTTACATAAAAAAAGAAAAAGGGAAAGAAAACTCACAAACTACAGGTTCATACATTATTACATTAGCAGTTTTACACAGGACATGCTTACAATGTAAGTATACAGAGATGTATTATTCTTATTTTACATTCCATATTCAAATTAAAATTAAAATTAAAAAAGAGGATGGACGAGGGGCTATGGGAAGGACAGAGTCGAAAGAACCACCGCTGCTTCTAGTCGAGTTCTGAGGCCTGGAATACACATGGGGGGAAATCAAATTAAAAAAAATAAAAGTAGTGATCTAAAAAAAAAAAAAAAAAAAATATATCCAAAAAGAAAAATCAAAAACGCTAATAATAGCCTCGTGAAGAGCTAAAACACAAAGTGATATAAAAGTGACAGTTGCCTTTCAGAAACGACGAGCCTGTGGTGAATTTGCATTGAGCTCATTTGCATGACCGAACAAAGTAAGTGTAGCACGAGCGCACAACACGTCTCGGAATAAAAGCTGATTTTGGGGTAAATATGGCGTTTAAAAACAAATGAAACTGTGAAGTGGCGTCAAAAAGAAAAATCCAGAACGTCATCAGCTGACAGCCTCGCTCCCTTTGAACTGGGTGGGAAGCTGCTTTTAACAACTTCTCTTCTCCCTGCATCCAAGGCACTAGGTCTCTCTGAAATTGTGGCAATGGAAATTAAAAAATGCGTTAATTGAACTGCCTCTTACCAGAGCGGGGGGGGGGGGGGGGGGGGGGGGGGGGGGGGGGGG
>JAVQJV010084924.1:0-16728 GCA_036024995.1 Gadopsis bispinosus | reverse complement strand
AAAACAACAATGAACTGAGAAGTTCCAGACCAATTCGAATTGGTCTGGAACTTCTCTCAGTCCTAAGTCCACTTCACACCATGAAGTAATTGTTCTCTGAAAATGTCCATAATGGCAGTAATGATGGTAGCAGAAATCCCCATCAACATGTATCGCCACAGTATTTAGTAAAACCTGTTGACCAACACACAACACATGCACTGAAACACAACATAACCTGTATTACTCACAGGTACAGGGTGTGGTAGGGCTGGGCGTCACAGCTGAACGCTTTATCATTTCATTTGAGTTGATTAGTTGGGCCAGGAGAAAAAAGCTGAAATTTAACCGCTTCATTTTGAATTTGCCATGCTGGCGAGCTGACCTTTAATCAGCAGCTTCCTCCTCGCCATCTGTGCTCATTTTTTCACGCCGCACTCTTTCTGTTGTTGTGTCACATGTCGATGGTGCAACCGAACAACACACCTGTTAAGTGATTGGCTGCGTGCGTGCCACTCGTGGCACCTTCATTATCAAGCGATACGATAGGCTGTTTATGAGCCAGGGCGTATCTGTCATGTGCTTTCATGGCAGTTTCTCCAGGTGGGATGCTTGGCTGTAATACTGAGAAGAGAGAGGCTGCTGAACTGGTGCACCCTCATTCCAACCGTCAGGTCATGGGGCCTTGATTTGTTTTGCTCATGCTGTCAGAGGGGGGGCTGGAGGGTAGGAGGTGTCCGTCATTGTGCAGATGATATAGCTGCTTTGTGGTAGCCGACACTGCGACAATCACTGGCCTAATCTGACACCAAATGCGTACACAATAAATTCATGAGGCGGACAGAACAATACAAAAGCAGCAATCCATAAACGCATGCTGCTGTATGTCCAAATCAGTCACGTCATATGGTTTGCTCTATAGCCTACAACATTTCTTAATGCATTGAGAGGCATTGAGTTAACCTGAGAACTGATGCACTACGGCAGAGAGAGCAAGGACAGGATGAAAGTCAATAAAGTCATCAGCTAAAGCACAGTGTCATATCTTCTGTAATGAGTATTGAAAGCTGGCTGTCAAAATCCTTTGTGATTAGAAAAGAAACCGATTCCCATTAAATGCCATTTGTTTTTACTGCTATTTGAGCAATTTTTAATAATACACAATTTCACCGGCTTGCGTCTAACGCTAGTTCATTCTAATTATGATAATTTACCAGTTTAGCACGACTTCAAGAAAATCAATAGCACCTAAAAAAATCAATAGCCCATTCAGGTTTGTGTTTATGTGGAAATTAGAGCTAATGTTACCCTATAGTGCCGGCTCCATTTGTCACACTGGGTTTTCTCCGTCCTCTACAAACGATCTTCTTGATGAGATAAACAAATTATTAGCTACAACAATTCCCCAATATAATTTCCCCCCCACCCGCTGTTTAATCCCATTTCCAACCCCCCAAATTCAGAGACAGAGAGATGAGAAATTACACTACTAATCATACATTAATACATTATTTGTGTGGTACAGTGGTGCAGGCTGCATTACCATGTAACAATTCCTTGTAACTCAAATTCCTAAACAAAACAGTTAGGACATGGGCTGCAACACACAGCACCTGGAAAGAGAAAGACAGACAGCAGTTGGTTGACAGATACTGTAGCAACAGGTGACTGCTGGTACGAATCCACACACAGAAATACTTTAAAAAGCTGCTGCAAATGTTTTGGCTTGGACTTCATGAACACGATGGCTCTAAGTTCATCTTTTTAAAGCTTCTGTTGCTTCCATCTCTTTTGGTTTTTAATGTGTTTTAATGCTTTACTTTCCAGGTGTGCAAACCTTTTGCTGATAACGGATTCTGATTTTCTTGACCATGTTGAAATACTCTTGTGAAGGAAAAACACCCCAAGTGAGCAAAAATACAGATGCTTTATTTAATAACAGTAACTTAACTTTAACATAATTTTGGCATTATTAGATAAGATAACATAATCCTTTAGTAGTCCCTCTGCGGGGAAATTGCAGATTATGATATTAAATCAATTTTCATCATTTATAAGGGTAGAGGCCCATTGGAGATCCCACTGGGGAGCCATACCCAGGGCCATGACACTGTGGCAGTGGGGTGGTGGAGAGGCCAAGCGGCACAGTTGGAGGGGCAGCAGTGAGACAGAACACTGGTAGTTTGAATATCCTTCATTAAGATGATCATTGGGTGACTGGAGAGCCTCCAAACGAATCCCAGTGACATCACTGGATGATAAGTGTGAAGAACTTAAGCTAAAATCACTGCCAGCATCACAGCCCGCTCCCACGAGCTGGACCTCGCTGTAAAGCTCGCTAAAGCTGAAGGAATTTGCAGATTCAGCTGATAGTTGTTTGTAGGTTCATCACTATCGACGACCCCTTTCACATTGTCATGTGATGCATTATCATAAAAATATTGAATATAGCTTAAGGTTAGGGAAAGATTTTGGGTAGAGGTTATAAAAGGCAAACCTTAATTGCAGGCCTGTGAAGGGACGCAGACTCTAGTCCGCTGGATGAAATCTGCCGCCCCAACATGCTACAGTTTTGGGAGTCAGTTAGGTGCATAAATAGAAACAGGTACAGCACTAATTCTCTAGTAGGGTGCAATTAAATCACTGCAGAAGAAGAGGACCCACCGAGATGATGTCATAAAAAGAGTGCAGAAAATATTATGGAAATATGACAGGTATACAGCATTTGTGTGTATGTTCATCTCTAACTAATGATTTATTTGCAGAGTCTGCTTCCAGTGCACAGTCAAGTGTAAAAACATTTTACAACATTTCATCTTTTTTTTTTACTTTCTGGTGTTCCCACTGTTTTTATGCAAATATTGACAATGTGTATAAAACAGATGGATGGAAACGCACCTAGTGAACTTGGTCTCCTGCATCTTACGGATCAAGCTGTGATAGGTCAGGGTCCAACATGCAATCTGCCATGTTTCTTGGCAAAGTCATGGCAATAATTTGTAATTCTTGTGAGCCCATTGAAGTGGGCCATTCACTGTGCAAGCTCTACACTCTACTTAGCATCCCTGGGGCTACAAAGAGGAAAGCCATCAGGGCCCCTACGGAGGCTGCAGAGAGATGCCTAGAGCCTAGATGGCTTTGGATCAGGAGGAGGGAACTGTGGGCCAATGCTGTTGGGACAGGGTCTGATCAACCCTGGTGAGTGAGGGTGTCTGATATTGAATGGCCCGAAACAATGACCTCAGGAAACATCACTGATGATGTGTCCCAAGCATCCTACGATGCATCTTAAAACCGTCTGGAGCCCTGTGCAGCCATCCATTCCTCCCTCCAGCTTCTGTGCAGGATGTCACGCTTCCTGGATTGGACAACACAAAGCAATGGCAAGTTACGACAGCAATTCTCCAAACCGTGTTATGATATTTTGGTTTCTACCATGCAGCCTTATTCACTTGCATTCATATTGCTAAGCAAAGTGTATCCCATCCGTGGACATAGACAGGGATGATGATGATCATCAACTCTGCCTGTATGTTTGTAACTGTCTCATTGATTTTTGAACACATGGACATATTGCAGAGTGACTTTTGCACTGAGGACAAACTGTCCCACAGAGACTGATGACCTGCTCAGCAATGCAGCAGTTATTCCTCCTCCCCCCCACCCCCCCACCCCTGCCAACAGCAACACGCCAACACAACTCCTCTGTTTAGAGAGCTGACAGCCTCACAGTCATACAGGTGACAACCGGTCCCCACCAGACTCCTACCATACACATATTTTCATTACATGCCATTACTGTCACCTAGCAACCTCCATGTGTGTGTGTTGCCTAACACTCTGTTTGTGTGTTGAAGTATTTGTGTGCATTACTGTCACTTGGAGATGCTGTTGGCTGATTTCTAACGGAGATTTTTTGCAGCATGCCAGTGAATAATAGACAGCCAGAGCTGCTAAACAGGGACACGTAATGAAGACACAGTCCCTGACACAGCCACTCACACGGCCTCCGATGGATCCAGGTTTGAATGATTGCATGGTTGTTATGTAGATGTGCAGCTAGAGCCTGCCATGCAATAGGATTACGCTGAAGCAATTTCATTATGCAGCTGTGGCCACTCCAGATGTTGCAAACTGAGACAAAGACGCATCAGAAACAATTGCACTTACCTGGACGCTGTGTGACTCCATTTCCTGAATGGACGGAGACAGGAGGAATAACAATCTGTCACACAGGTACGTATGCATGCTGCCAGCTAACTATAGCTCACACCTGTATGGTTGGTGCATTAGTTTCTAGCGGAGAATGAACACAGACAGCAAAAAACAATCCTGCTGATAAATTGCCAAGAATGTTGATTGGATGATTGTACAAACCCACCAGAAAGTTTTGTAAAATTCTCGCTATCTATAATATCTGCACATGGCATGTATGGCATGATTAAGGTTAGGTTAGGGAAGCCATGGTGGATGATAAGGGTTTGTACAGGTCTGTTTCTGGACATGTTGATGCTCTAGGCAAGACGTGCATAGAAGCAAATCTGTCTCAACAGATTTTGAAATTTGAAAGCCATTGAATTTCTAGCACTGAATTGTCTCGCATTCTTGCAATTATGTACCAGATTTCTTTTGCCTCCGAATTCAACTCTTCAAATTTTCAGTACCTCATTTTCAATGTTCACAAATTCAGAATCATAAATGCAAATAATACACATTATTATTATGTAGTTACTTAATATTGTATCATTTCAAGCACCAGTTGAGCTTAACATTGGATTGGTTGAATGTTGGTTTGATTTGATTTGATGTTTTAAACTGGGATCTGAGTCGAATTTGAGCAGTTTGAACTGCTGTCTTTCCAGTAGCAAACACTTGATGTCTGTTAATCACAAAACGCCTGGATATTCAGCCTGATCTCTGCCCTGTGGATCAGCTGAGGACTTCGGTTTAACAGTTTACTTTGTGCAATGGATGGCAGAGACCGACTTTTTATTAAGATTGGGTGTCTGAAATGAATTCCATAGACGTTTGTCCTCTCTTACTTTCCTCCCATTGGGTACACTACTTCCTGCACTGAACGGCTGTGACGTCGTCCAGTACTGGTATAAATTAGGAACACTGTGCTGACATTTGCATGACTTGAAGCAAGGTGAAAATATACTATGTAGTTCTGTTGTAACAGACTTTGAGGCTTTTTAGATCTGAGACATTTTGACAGGACAACTATGAATCTCAAATTGATGCTCTGAATCAAGCACTCACCTTTGGCCAGCTTGAAAGGTGATTTAATGCATGTATTGTATTATAGTAGATGGCACTGTATGACTCGTATGTGTGTAATTCAGCTCTGCTATAAAACTACTGAGTAGAAGCTTCTCCCTGCTTCTGGGAGTGAATTTCATTCAAACATGAGTTTATAAACCAGAGATTTTTGCAGCGCACGCCCTCGTTATTAATTGACACATTAGGGACGGTTGTGGGGAGACACTGAATCTCAAATTGCAACTGGGGTGTGAGTGTGCACGCGAATGGGTGACTGACTGGCAAAAACCTTGTCAAGCACTTTGGATAAAAGTGCTATTATAAATGTATCCATTCATACAGCCCATTTATGTAAATACCACCCTTTGTTAGGAGGTATTTTTTCATCTACCTCTCTGAAACATGGATTTGACGTAAGGGTTTGGTGTCAGCCTCAGAATCAAAGAGGCAAAGCTTCGATCTGGACGTTCAGCAGTCAGCTGTCACAGAGGCAGACGTACCAATTTCTTCTCTGACAGTCGCCTCAGCAGACCTGACTGCACTGCAGCTGGAAGACATTTTTTTTTAGGGGAAACCCTCCCTCTCATACCATTTCTGTCACTCTGGCCATCTCTTTTCTCTCTCTTTGTCTGTATGTATAAAATAGCTGCATGCAACAAGTCAGCGGGGACTCTTGGGAGTACAAGAAGTAAATGTAGACTAAATGTATATCTGATGTGTAAATTATTGTTATGACAAATCAGCATCTATATGGGAGAAATACTGTATATTTTTTATACTTTTTGGTTTTGTGACAGTGCCCCCTGTCTTTTCACATACTGCTGAGTGTTCCATTGTTCATTTCATTTTAAAGCTATTTTAGCATAAAGCAGTAACCTTCAACGGTTTAATGTTGGCTCTTTAATCTGTGCAATTTTGGGCTGCAATCTTTGGTGCTCAGTCGAAAATGGTGGTGTGGCAATCATCAGAATTGTCGTTGACGGTGATGTGTTATTGGTGTATATATATATTTTGCAGCAGCATTTCGCTGGCTACATTTCATGGGGGCTCTCCCTCGCTCGCTTCTCTACCTTGTGTCAGATTGTTACCAAGACTTCGTTAGATCCATCTCACGCTATAGGTGTTTTCAGAGCCGAACCTTTTCACAGGTAAGAACACTTGGCGAGCCCCTCCCCTTTCAGTTGTGTTTGCACTGCAAGAACTGGGAACGATCGGAGTTCTCAGACGCCATTTTGAGGGACTCTTTTAGCTCCTACGCCCACCGTTGTACTCTGAGGCTTTGACGACCCCAGAACACCTGCTTCATCAGTTCTCATAGTTACATCTTAAAGCAGCAAACAGACTTGTGTGGAAATTTGCTTTGTATTTGCCGGTATCTTACTGAGTCAGATCAAAAGATGAATGTATCCCTGTGAGTTCAGCGCAAAGATGGACACGGGCTGCATGCTAACTGTGACAGCAGGGTGAAGCTACCAGCATAGCTCCTGTGAAGTTAAATAAATTAATCTCAGATTTCAAAATAAGTTATTTCAGTATTAGAACTTTAGAACTTGCATATTTATGATGCATGATTACGAATGAAGCAGAAATGCCCCCAAAATCCTTTAAGAAAAAAAGGATTATGCATATGGAGATGATGAAAGTGTGTTTTCCTTGCTTCACATGAACTAGGCTAGTAGCGTCACCCATACCATGGAGCAGCCATACATTGAACCAACTCCGATGAGCTCTGCTGAGCTCTACAGTGATGAGTCAGATTGACGTGTAAGACTTCAGTACTTAATTTCTTTCATGTTCTTTACTGGATACCTGTAAACGCATCAAAAATGTTTTAGACCTACTAAAAACTGCTGAATGTAGGTGCACGTGAAGCGATCTGTTAATGAGCACGCCTGGAAAGCACTGTAGACAAGCCAGATCAACATTTCCCTGTTTGAATGTGGACTGCTACAAGTACCTTGGAATCCAGCAAGCAATTGGAAACTACGAAGAGCCTGCAAGAAGGTCAGCCACAGCCACATACCTCCAGAAAGTAAGGCAAGTCCTGACAAGTCAGCTGAATGGGAAGAACAAGGTCTGAACTATAGGCACCTACACCCTGCCCGTCATCAGATACCCCGCTGGCATAATAAGCTGGTCAAAGGAGGAGATAGAGGCCACTGATATAAAAACCAGGAAATCTTCACAATGCATGTAGGATTTCACCCCAAGTCCAGCACTCTGAGACTGGACACTACATGTAAGGAAGGAGGCCGAGGACTAATGAGCATCAGAGCCACAAAGAATCCACAAAGATTCATGAGTACATCAGGACTTTGGCCCCAAGTGATGAGCTGCTTAGTGAATATAGCAGGCAGCAGAAGCTCGTTGAAGAAGAGGCGAAGATGGAATCGTCATGGAAGGACAAACCCATAGAGGCCGGGATCTACCACACCAGGCAGGACCCCGGGTGCAGACTGTGCAAAGATGGGGTGTGAGATGCTAGCAGGCAGGGCATACATGGAACGCCATAACCAAGTGGCTGGCATAGTGTACAGGAACATCTGTGCCAAGTGGGCTGGAAGTGCCAAGGTCACAGTGGGAAACACCTCCGAAGGTGGTTGAGAAAGACCAGTGACCATGATCCTGTGGGATTTCCAAATACAGACTGAAAAGCTTGTGATGGCAAATCGACCAGACATAGTGGTGGTGGACAAACAACCGAAGAAGGCAGTAGTGATAGATGTAGCAAGAGCTAGAGAAGATATGGAAAGTGAAGGCAACCGGAACACTCGGGGCGGAGGCGTCCACATGCCATGACAAGGTGTCTCCCAGTAGAGATGTGGTGCAGGGCTTTTGCAGCCCACTCTCTAACCAGAAACTTTAGCCATTTGCTCAACGAGGATGAGAAGAGGAGGAGGAGCCGCCGTCCACAACAACCCCGAAGCTTCAGAGAGCATCGAGATGGTTGTGGCTCAAGAGAAGACAGCCATGGCGTCGGCCCCAACATCCAACAGCTCATTCAAGTTATTGGACAAAATTAAAGGAAAGTGTCACTGACTCTGTCTCCCAATCCTAGCCCTTTGAAAAATGAGGGCAAGTCAAAGTTAATAATTATATTAAAAGCCTGCCCTGGTGATGCATTCTCTTTTGACACATCCATTTGTCACGCTTGTGTAGTGAAATGTTTCCCTTTGATAAATATTTTCAGGGATCAAAATGGAGCGCTGTGAAACATTATTGGGAGAGACTCATTGATATTTTCCCCACAAGGCGACAGTCGGCATTTAAGAGCACTATACTAAATAAAAGGATATTGATTTGCCTAAATGAATGCCTGGCCTAACCTTCAGGAGTGCATGAATTGAGGGCATGTGTCTTGTAAATTGCTAGTGGCAGACATGCTTTAATATCTGCAAGGAGCACTGTCATACGTCTACACGTTGTGGCCATATGTTGTGATATGCTGTACCGAATATCATGTAATATCAGTGGTTGAGCAGAGTGAACTTTTGTTCTATGACTTGGGAGGAGAGACTAACAGGAAAGCTGTAGCTTGGCAGAAAACTTGACAGTTTCTCAACCTCTATTTTACTTACAAAATTGCTGACTTTGACCTGTACTAGCTGCAGTGTGGTTTTATAGGTCCGTGTGGGACCGGGCTTGTAAACAGAAGATGAGACAATAAATTCCTACTCTGTGAAACAGTCAAGTGATTCAGTTGCTGTTGTGATGCTCCTGGATATACAAAAGCTGAAATATGGCTCAGCAGAAAGACGGCGAGTGTCTGACATGCACTGTGAAAAAAACTTTTCTTTTGAAAGTTATTCCTGGCTCACATCGATGACGGCCTTACAAAACCGCAGAGGTCATTCTCGACCGACTGTCTCTTCTCAAATCTGACACTTTCTGCTTCCTACATTCACTTTACCAACCATTTGACAGACACTGTGCTTTGATACGCTCTTTGATAAAAAGGCACAGATACATATTTTATGCTAAGCTGGTGGTGAGATGGCAGCTTTTCAGAATGAAGCAGTGGAGCACCTGCTGCATTCATCTGAACACTTTGCACTACCGCACTCGCTAAAGTATGTCGATGCAGTGTTGAACAACCGCTGTGTAACACAATTCAGACACACTGACACTATTGAATTAAGCTTACCTACCATGCTGCACCCAAAGTAAATTCCACTGACCTTGGTTAATAAAAAAATCGATTGACTGATTGATACTGGCCATGACGTGTAGAGGACACTGGGTCTCCTTCCGATTTCTCAGAATAACTGTATGTAACACATTTTCAGGATTAACAAAAAAATTAGCCAACCATAAATCTCAAAACATTGTGAATGTTTGACCCAAATTTGTAATGTGTTGTCAAGGTGTAGGGTTGACTGACCCAATTGAAACATAATGGATAAGGATGCAGTTGTAACAGAACAAACCATGAATCAGTTCTTTAATTTATATTTTAAAAGCTACTACTTTAACATTTGTAGTGGTGTAGCTCACCCAGTGCAGACCTGAGCAGATGGTAGGTTCTAATTAGGTGAGACTGAGAAGGTCACCAGTCTGTCACAGTAGGCCAGCAGGTGGAGGAAGCCTGTTGTAAAACTACAGGCTTTTACAGGATTATTTTCTTTTATATTCTTCAGTTTGGTTTGCTGAACTTCCTTTGGGCTTTGAACAGATTAAATGATGGAGATATAGCTTTAATTAGTGAGCTTCCAGTCTTTATGCTAAGCTAAGCTAACTCGCTGCTGGTTTCAGCAACATATTTACAGATATGAGGGTACTACCAGTCTTCCCAACTAGCTCTCTGCAAGACAGTGAATATGCATATTTACCAAAACTTTAAAATAATATTCTATTTATATATATGAATGGAACAGTTTTTGCATCAATTGCCACCAAGAGACAAATTACAAGAAAAGAAGTGAGGTATGAAAGAATTTGGTGGGTTTTCCTCTTTACTTCAGTAATGAGTTTATCCACATCTGCTTTGGCATCAGACATGGCAGCTGTTGCTTAGCAGCAGCACAGAGACGGGTTCAGTGACTGAGCAACTAAAAAGGTTCAACACACTTAAACCCTGTATTCTGGGCTGGCATGGCTGTGCACACCAACCACCGTTGGCAACACTGAAATATGCTGCTCTTGCACGATAAAGCCATTCATCACTCTCTAAAGATTTAGGGTGCATTCCATTTGCACCTTTCCACATTAGTCCCCATCATTATGTTTCAAACACTTATGCCTCCTTGCCTCTGCTCTCCGAGGACAGACAGACTGACAGAGACAGTGGAAATACAGATGAGACATGGCAGCAATGAGCGGTCAGTCAATGCAGCAGCTGTGTCCCTGTTATCTCGATGGGGACAACAGCAACCACTCACTGCCAACTTCTTTTCACAACATGACATTTTAATAATATTATATTCCAAGATGTTTCCATCAGCTCCCAACTGTGGACTGGATGCATGACTGTTTACAGCTGTCACCATGGCAATGACAAGTGCCCAGGACTGCTGTAAGCCAGTACTGAATGCTATTTTCTAAGTGTTTCGTGAAACAGTGGTCGTGCCTGAATGCAGCCATTGATAAGTGGGGGAAAAAAATGTATTTTTCTGTGGAAAAAGGATCTTTGCAAAACTATGAGCACGCCATGTTTGCAGTTCTTACGTGTCTCTAAGTATGAAGTAGATATAGACGGTTCACTTTTAATAATAATTCTATAGATATTAATCTATAGCTGGGGTTATAACACCTATAATGTGAGTCTTCGTTGCATTACAGTGCACCGGCATCATAATGCAGAAAATGACTATAATAATTCACAAGGTCAGGTGACAGTGTTGCTGCCCATTTTGCATGCAGGTGATAAGGCGTTAGACACATCATGGTGATTTGTGTTACTGTGGAGATGACAGCTCTCCTCCCCACATGCTGTATCATGCTCGGTCACATTTGTGTTCTCTCTCCCGCACACAAACCTGCACACACAGTACAGCACAGTACAGTTCCACATACTGATCTAAAGTAACAGTAGTTACAATATAAAATTAGTAACAATAACAGCAGCAGCGGCTGTTGAGCAGGAACACGGGGGCAGCAGGCGGTCTATATCCACAGATCCAGACTCCACAGACCCAGACTCCACAGATCCAGACTCCACAGACCCAGACTCCACAGACCCAGACTCCACAGATCCAGACTCCACAGATCCAGACTCCACAGACCCAGACTCCACAGACTCAGACTCCACAGACCCAGACTCCACAGATCCAGAGGCAGAAACACTCGCAGACAGCAGCAGAAGGAGAGAGAGAGGAGAGAAAGTGAATTTGAAATAGATTGTAACATTAATGAAGAATAGCCACAAATATTCCTAAGGATGAGACATTTGATTGTAAAACTTGGTCAATAAATTTACATGGATACAATAAATATGCCAGGGCTGCCCCTTGTCGCCGATTCTGTTTGTGATATTCATGGACATGATCCCAAGGCGCAGTCGGGGAGAGGAGGGTGTCCAATTTGGTGACCTCAGAATTGCGTCTCTGCTTTTTGCTGATGATGTAGTTCTGTTGGCTTCATCAGGCTGTGACCTCCAACATGCCCTGGGGCGGAGTGTGAAGCGGTCGGGATGAGAGTCAGCACCTCCAAGTTCTCCATGGTTCTCTGCCGGAAATCAGTGGATTGCCCCCTTTGGGTTGGAAGTGAGTTGTTGCCCCAGACGAAGGAGTTTAAGTATCTTGGGGTCTTGTTCACGAGTGATGGTAAACTGGAGCGGGAGATGGACAGGCAGATTGGTGCAGCTTCTGCAGGTAAAGTACCTGCAGTTACCTGTTGCCCTTCTTCTTCCTAGTACCAGTTTGTAAGTTAATATTGTGTTAAATGAAACATCAGACTGCTCCAGCCTGCCTGTGCTGTCTCCATTCTGATCCTTTCCCAGCCGTCTGAACGTTTTCTCGGACCCAGCAGACAGTCCTCGTCTCAGGCTGCCTTTCTGCAGCAGTCCCCTGTTTCTGAGCTGCAGCAACTACCAGTTCATGTTCTGCAGAAACCACAAGTTCCTGTTCTGCTGCAGTCTGCTGCAGTCTTGAGCTTCATTAATTTTTATTAGTAATAATTGGACCCTAAGCTCATTTATTGGTCAATCACTTTTAGATGCTTTTTGCCTGCATGGTAACTGGCCTACAGTGGTTTTCTGGTACTCTGTGTTGGATGATTGTTGTGATGCTTGTTCAAATTTCTGTTGACGTTTTTAGCGCAATTTTCAGACCAGCAGGAAAGTAACTAACATCATTACTGAACATCGGGATGAGATAGTGGTCAGTTTGCTTATTGTTTACATTGGAATCGGTGGATATGCTCACAATACAGACATGTCAAACTAGGTTCAAGGTCATTTAGAAACGGTGTCTGCCTTAGCTGGTCCAGAGGGCACTGACCGGCTGATTCTTCAACTGGAAAACGTCCTGCTTAGTATGTGTCTTGGTCACAATGGATGAAAATCTAAAGTAAATAAAGCAAACAGCAAATATTGAGACTACAGTGGAATGAATAGGACAAAGCAAGTAAGACCAAGATGAAGAGTGTGCTGTCGACTAACAAGTCTGTATATGTCCACATGTAGGCGGTGTACTTGGAGGGTGTCTGGGTAAGAATGACAGTGTTATAATGGGAGCGTATCAGTGAGGGAGGAGGGTGCACGTGACGGCCCGTTAGCTCTCCTTGAGTTTCACAGATTGTGATATCAGCAGTGGGAAGCAGATACGGTGTGTGTGCAGGGTAATAGGCTTGGTTTGGCCCCAAGGGAGGGATTGTGTATCGCTGTAATGAATTGCATGGGACACAACCCTGTGGGGTCCACTGCCTTGTGTGAGCATACATAATGGATATATACTGCATTGTTTCCTTTAGGCATGTGAACTGGCTAATTGGCAGATGGAAAGCAAAATTCTAGCTCCATTGGAGACCAAGCAAGCACACAGTCTAGTTCCTCTGCTCTGCCATTGTCATATGGGTTTGTTATAGAGGTTTGTTTTCCCTACTGCAGACAGCAGTATGACACACTTATGTAAAAGGAAAAGTTCCAAGGGTTTAGCCAGGGTGCATGAGAGAAGGTAACAAGGGTCTTAGCTCATGTATCAAAACATGTAGATACACTTCACAGCACAGAATTTAAAATAAAAAAATTCTGTGTCTATTAAACACGTCAGACATATATATTGATTTTACATATGAGATGAAATAATCAAATATCAAAATGTGGTAGTTTTCAGCCAATAGACCTGGATGAAGCCTATTGGCGTTGATTAATTTGTACTTGTTACCGATGAGTGGAGAGAAGTGTGGCTCTGCTCTGACTTCACCTGCAGTACACGTAACACCGATTCACCATTTTAGATGGTCCACAGTGGAAGACAGTGTCTGCGATTTAACATCTGGGAGCTGCAGGTGTAAGCTCTGCAGCTCTGTAGAGCTTTTCAGCACCGAAATGCCACTTAAGTGATGGCAGCAAAGCACACCGCAAATTAAGAGACGTGTGTAAAGTTGTGTCCTTTCAGCTCCACTAAACCACATAAACCCCCACCCAGCCGCTGTCACCCTCCGATATTTAAGTCCAGCCTGGCGTCGTGATGCAATCACTGGCCCTGTTGTTGAGCTGTCAGTGTTATTACATTCTAACAGTTCCTCCCATATAGCAGTCAGTCTTGCAGGGATTGTTTATTGGTTTCCAGCTCAACATGTATACCACACATGCCAGCATCAGTCACCTGCACATTCAAAGCATCTCAACTACAGCTGTGCTCATCAAGCCTTGTCATGTAAAAATGTATTTTGCTTTTAATCTTGTGTCTTTGACTTGCCAATCTCCAGCAGCTCCACCGTTCTGATCTTTGGTTGGCCCTGTTTCCTTTTTCCTGGTGGTGTCCATCTGACAGCCACTTTGGGGATCTGCTCTGGGGGCATTCCCAGTATGTGTCCAAGCCATATTTGACGATCGTGTTGAAGTTTTGCTTCAACAGCCAGTTTTTATGAAGGGTTCCTTATTTGATGTGTTATTGGGCCAGCATATACAGCAGATATTTTGCAGACAGCCATTGTGGAATGAGCTGACTTTGTTCACGTTGCAGTTGGTTATTTGTCAGCATTCAGCCCCTTATTGCAGAACCAGCTTGACCAAGGTGTCACAGGAGCGGATCTTGGTTTTGAGGCTGTAGGAGTTGGACTTCCAGATGTGACGGAGCTTTCCCAAGTGGCTCATTATTAATGTTGATGCATGCATGTTTGTGTTGAAGGACATCACTTGGGTTTTAGAGGCGTTGATGATGATGATGATTGCCAGCGTCCTCCAGGATCCATATTCTTCATTTATTTCACAATTTGATTAAAATGTCCATTGTGATTGTCCATACCTCTTTATTATGTCGGTTTATTCTGTACACACAACATCAGTAGTTCCTCTGATGCTTGAAAATGTTTTCATCCAAAAAAGGCCACTTTTTCATCAAGAGACACTCCATCACTGTCCATTCCAGCGGTCTGGACTGATGCTCGTGTACATCGTTTTCTTTATATGTTCACTGGTATGAACAGCAGAGGTGGAATGAGTTTTCTGTCCTAGTTTGAACCAAGGCAAACAAAGCTTTTAATACAAGGAGCGTCTGTGGAGTTAGTTTCTCAAGTGTCTGGCATCATGGTGTTTACACTTTAAAGCCAATTACTGCAAAGCGTTTCCTGACACACAGCTGCGAGCCAGCGTGGGCCCTGAAATCAAATTTAAAATTGCACGTTATGACGAAACGCCACACTAAACTTTACAGCTACAATGAGAAGAATAAAACAAGCGGGTCAATCTATCACATCCCACAGCACAACTCACATTTGCAATTTGGTGAAGCCATTTCACTAAAGGACCTTACAGTGTGAAGAGATAGCATACAGCTTTAGCATGGCTGGCTTTGGTTGTAAACTACGACGTAAACAAGGTAGTGTTAGGGAGGTACCTTAATGAGAAGTAACGTGGAGCAGTACTCAAATGTATCAAAGTCCAGGTCATTTCAATATTTATATAATTTCAATATGTCAGCGGGGTGGAGACAGTCAGGTTTCTTATGCAGCTAAAAGCACGAGTGTCTTCTAATGTCAGAGTGATGTGGAAACAGCAGTTTAAGGTGAATAAGATGTCTGTAGCTGAGATAACCCAGAAGTAGTGACGAGCTCTACACAGAATATACATTACTCTGCACTTGCACTTGCATTTTGCACTTCTGGTTGGAAAGTGCATTTGGTTGTTCTCAGTGTTTGCAACAAGGCCGGCTGTAGCAAGGGGCCAGGGTGGGCAGTTCCCACCCAAACGAACGTCTTGCCCACCCAATCAAAAACTAAGATATTTTGTTTTATGTCACAGAATGAATACATTTCGGTACTGTTTCGAACTTGCGCTCTGATTGGGTGGGCAGCCTACAGCCGCCTACAAAGTCGCGCAGTTCTTAACGCTGCTTTTGGAGAAGCTTTACCATCCTGTCAGTCCGAAGGAGACTAAGAGCCGCTAGCGAAGCTCAGTTTGACCTACATGTTGTATTACATTCATTTACTGGACCAACATCGATTAATATGATCACTTCCTGTGCGACCATCACACAGCAAATGATCATGTTAATCGATCATCATGTCAGAGTTCCTTCTCCACACCGGCACGACCTCTGACCCTCTTTCGTCGCACCGTGTCGCATGAAAGGAAGAGGAACTTGGTGATTTTGGGCCATGAAACATCACAAATAGCTGAGACATGGATGAGTTTGTTAAAACGTTTGCCAAGGAAACAGGAGACTGATGTTATAAATAGATAAATTAGGGGTAAAGAATTGTTTTGGGAAAAAAATAGTTTTATAAATGTTCTGACTTTGCCCTGTTGGATTATATGAATATAGTTACACTGAAGTTTGAGTATAGAATTGATTTGTTTATTCAATGTTTCTGTCACAACCCGGACACAACGACAGGGCCGGTGATCACTTCTGGGCCCTGATTAGACTCATGCTGTGTTCATTAGCATCACCTGTTGCCTATTACCTAGGCTGATGTATATAAGGCAGTGTCTGTGTGTTGTCCGTCGTCAGGGCGTCTTGTGTCCAGTGTGTTCCAAAACCTGTATGTGTTCGTTGCTCATAATAAAATACTTACTAGCAGATCTCTGGTCTCCGGATTGTGCAATTGGGTCCTACCTCAGTTCTCTGCCGTACGAGCCGTGACAGTTTCCTTTGGCACCTTTCAGTTTGAACAACACACCTTCACTAAGGAGTGAAAGAAAGAGAAGAACATGTTTTACATCTTGTTGAATTATATGTATTTCAGTCAGGACGACTTACGATATGTTTATAATCTACACAAACAATTTCCTGTAATATCCTACATGGTAACACATTGAAGTGTAGCATCAAGGGTCTGCTGCTCTGATTGGTTCCCCACACGAGGTCTTATACAAATGCTAAG